>DF240130.1:71430-108233 GCA_000507305.1 Breviolum minutum Mf 1.05b.01
TTTTTTTTGATCCTCTTATTATTTTTTTTTGATCCCCTGGGAATAATTTTTTTTGATGCTCTTATTAATTTTTTTTTGATCCCCCACCCGAGGTGTGCCAGTGAAATGTGCCACGAAGTGGCACAGTGACACACGTGTAACATCAACGACAACGACATCAACATGTTGACAGGATCTTAAGGGTCTGAATCGACTCTACGACAAGTTTCAAAGCTTGGATTATGGTCGTTGCGAGGCTGGGGGGGAACCCTTACTGGTAAACTTGTGCAATAAAATTCTACAAGGTATCAAGCGCTGAAGTTGATGAGTTGGATGGAAGGCAACTTAGTACTCTGGACTGGCGGAACTGAAATTGTCCATGGCATTTTGAGCCGCAAGATGTACGCAACTTGACACTTTGTGCTTCGTTCCCATCCAGATGGTGGCGCTTGATGATCCAGGAGGTGCTGGTTTCAAAGTGAAACGTCGTTGGGCCAAGGCAGGTACACCTCTCGTCCCTCGGTGCAGATAGCAGATGGGGGCCGCTGTGAAGGAAATTTTGAGGTTTCTCGAACATTTTGATATTCAATTAACGCGAGATGCAGCAGACATTTTTTTAAAGTAGATATAGTATACATATACGGTACATTTTGTGTAGATGTATCTATATGAACATATTATATGTCATATATACATCATAATCCTATACATGTATGTGTGCAAGTTTTTTTTCCCCATCCATTCTTTGCGACTCAGGAATTTCCCTGTGAGAATCTGCGCTACACGACGAGTGGGGAGTTTATGATGCGGAAACTGGCCGAGCTGCGCAGCTTCCAAGCCAGGGAGGAGGTTGATCTAGATGGGCTGCTGAAGCACTTCATGACGCCACCGAGTCAAGAGAAAAAGGCCGGGGGAAAAGATGACGGTTTTTTTCAACAAAAACACGATTTGGAGCAAAAAATGCATTGTTAGATCAGATGGGAGATGCAACAAGTGCTTCTCAGTCTAAGCACTTGTGAGTTTGCTTCCGATTGAAGGAGGTGGGATGTTTTTTGTTTTTGTGTTTTTTCTTACCTGGTTGCTTCAGGCACTGAAAGACAAGTTTGCCATTGTGTCCTTGAATTGCAGCGGAGTTAGAGAGAGAAGCGAGGATCTCAGACCTTAAAGCGAGCATCTCCAATCCACTCGATAAACTTGGTTTTGCTATAAACACTTGGTGGAAAATGCGAGGCTTCAAAGACGGCATACCGTTTTTGGAAGATGCAAAAAGTCAGTTAGGACAGCTTTTTCCTCGTCCCGACTCTTCCTATCATTTCTACCTGACGCTGTTTTATTTTTCGGGAGTGTTTTTATTGTCAAAATCCCTCCTATGCTGACCCAAATGTGACATACACTGAACGCGGCTGCAACACTCCTAAGGTGTGCCAGAGGAATCTCTTCAATCAACAGAGGCCCAACTACCTAGTTGACACTGGACACGGGTTGTTGCGTTACTGGGGAATCTTGTGAACGTCTAACAGCCTAGCATGGGATTTGACATGTATTTCATGACTTGTCATGAAAGCAGTTGTTGGTTCAGGCATACTTGAAACATGCCATCGTGTATTCATTTCCTCTAAAGTGTCGATGAATGCTCCATGGGCACTGCTTGCTGCTACTCAGGGCCGTATCAAACGTCAGATCATGCCATGGCCCAAGACCTTTGCAGCACGGTCAAGGTTCTTGATTTGTCCTATGCAAAGCTGTAGAACCAGAAATGGGAACGTGTTTCCCTGGCAGTGGAAACCTATGCGGTTGACACAACATCCAGCAATGCTAGCCCGCGTGCAGTCTTGGCTCAAGACAAAAATTCAAGACAGCTATACTTCTCTTATGACGCCATAGATGAAGCGCAATTAAGAATCAGAGCAAGCTACAGCAAGCTCTTGCGACATTTGAGTACTCTGACTATGACTTTCAATCTTTCATTTGCAACATTATGCATTTTTTTTTTGTGAAGGACTTTCAGTGAGTTGAAATTGTTGAAATGTCTAGATTCTTTCCTTTGATAACATGCTGAAACGCACTCGGGACCCACGCTTTAGTTTCTTGGACCGGGCGCGCGGAGCCAGGTGCTTTGATGTAAAACCCAGCAACATCAGTGACCAGATCCGATCTCTGTCCCTGTCCTTCGGAAAAACTGTTGTCAGATGTCAGCTACAAATCTCATGCCAAGTCGGCAAGTCTTAGAAATCAGATGAAAATAGCAACACTCAGAAAACGTGGCAAAAAAACAATTCGGGTCATTTGTCCAGGTGGATTTTGTTGGCTGCGCTTTTGCCTTTCCCAAGCTTCGTTGGGCTTTTTCCCCGCGGTGAAAAGCTTCGCTTCGTGGCCTTTCCCAGACGGGCCATCGAGGCTGGAGGAGTCGTTTTTGGCACATCTGTGGCTTTGATTCTGGGTCTCTTGACGAGGATTTTGTGCCGAAAAGATGTTTTTCAGATTTTGTTTTTCCCAAAACTTAGGAAAGTTTCCACTATATTCTTAGAAACCTTTAAGAAACATTTGTTCAGTGGATTCTCAATTCCAAGTTGATTTTGTACTGAGGTTATGATTGGGCCTTGAGAAAGGATTTGGAAAAGTCATATCTGGAAATGCGGCTGGTAGATGCCTTGACCAACGAGGATATGGATGAAATCATGCAGAGGATGCAAGCTCTCACGAAGGGTGACCCCGGTGACCCCAGTGACCCGGATCAGACGGAGACGAATCGCTGGACACGACTCTTCGGTGTGGGAAGAGTTGGGAAATCCACGTATCAGAGCGAAGATCTTCGAATTGCTGGAAAGGAGTCTCGATCATGAAAGTTGAGAGCGAACCGAGCCATTTGCTCCATGTACTTTTTTCCCTGCGAGTCTAATATACGTCATATGTAATACTGTATATATAATTATGATAATATGTATATATATATAGGTCACACAGGCTGTTGCTGTGAGGGCAGTTGAAACTACCAATCATCTTTGTTCGTTTAAAAAGGGGCCAGGCCCAAAGATCTTCGGGCAGTTCAAACGGCTGAGATGAGGTATGCCATGGTAAGTTTCGGTAAGCCTATTCTGACAGCCTTCTCCGTTCCTAGGATTCAACCGATTTGATCATTGATGGCAAGTCATGGCCTGATGGTTTTGGAGAGCTGTTGGCCAGGCGGATTTTCAGATGCGATGGCATGGGCTGGATTATGTTGGACAATAACGGCAACTCGTAAATGCTTTGTCTTGTCATCTACATCAAACCATGATGCCATAGCTTTTCCGTCTGATTCTGTCTGATTTGGCTCAAAGAATTCCATCAAGGGTCAGTGAGAGGGCTCTGTTAGCAAGCGACAATGATCGCAAAGCTTGTGTTGCCGGCTGTTCTATCTTCCATACTAGCGACAGCGCAAGTTCTCGAGGGTCCACGAAGTACACGCTTTCCGCATGCAACCGAGAAAAACTATGTGCCAGAGAAAGTCTTTGACAAACCAGGTGGTTTGGGACCTGTTACGGGCTTCTCTTGGTACGGCCCTGAACTGAACATCAGCGCAGGCAAAAGCTTGGTGAGTTTGACTTTCGTGTCTCCTGGAATACTTCGTCTTCGCATGTCTCCCATTGGAAACTTGTCCAATCCCACCAACAATGAAATTGTGACCATGCCGGGTGACCCTCCAACTGCCAAGTTTGTGGAAACTGCCACAGACTTCTCATTTTCTTCAGGTGGTGTTGTGGTCAGTGGAACGCAGAAGCCTTTGAAATTATCTCTTCTGCGATCAGGTTCTCTGTTGTGGACAGAGATTGAGCCCATGTCTTGGGATCAAACACGGACATGGCAGACCTTCCAAGGCTCCAAAGATGAGTTTCTTGGCATTTTTGATCTCATTTATCCATTTGGGGCTTGTATTTTCCAATGTACGATTGTTTCCACGGAATTTTAACGCAATTGATCAATGTACCATTGTCCACTTCCTAAAATCATAGACATTAGATGTTAGATTCAGATATATCATAATGGACTCATATTGACAAATCGACATCCTCGACTAATAATTCCGTCGGAGACCTTTTTGACAGGCAAAAACTTCAACGATTTCCTATGGGGTCTTACTTAATCTAAGGCTTCGGGGCGTTTGGGGTAAGTTCCGGGCGGGTAGGTTGTGGTTCCCGGGAAGGTCCAGGCATGGGTTTATGGGAAACTTCTGAGGGCAGGAAGGAAGATTCCAGATGAAGTGGAGGTAAGGTTCGTGGAGGGTTCTGGATAAGGTCGAAGAACTGCCCAATGAATTTTATTTCCAACAAACTGCTCTTGATGTTGGGGATATCACCTGCGCTTATTTCAAACTCACTGGCTCACTTCCGATTGAGTCTACTCATTTTGCTTGGCAGGTCAGAGTCTTTTCATGGCTGTGGAATGCAGAATGGTTTCTATGACCACACAGGGCGCTATGTATTGATCCAAGAAGGAGGTGGTTGGGATGCTGGTGGGAGAGCAAATCCAGCTCCCTTTTGGATGTCATCGAAAGGATATGGGGCGTTGCGGAATACGTACAAACCTGGAAGTTACAATTTCTCCAAAACAGCGCCTTTGTCTTGTGAGAATTTCCTTTTTCGGAATAGAATGCGATAATCTTGGATGATCAATCATCTGAAGAGACCTCTGCGGGTGGGCTTCGAGGAAACCAACCAAATTTTGTACACTGCTTTTTCTGTGTTGTTCCGGTGAATTTTCTTGAAGTCTTTCTTTTCTATCTCAGGTGACGCTCTCCCACTTTGATGCAATCTTGGACAACTTCTATTTTATCGGCCATTCCATGAAAGATGTCTTGAACCTCTACACCAAAGTAGCAGGTAGACCAATGTTGCCACCCGTTTGGGGTCTTTACTTGGGAGATTCAGACTGTTACAACAACGCTCGTCACAAAATGACGACGTCCACGGCTCTGTCCCTTGGATTTTGTCGCCGATACACTGAACACAAAGATCGGCAGTCGTAGTTGTGTCGTTTCGGGAAAATGGCTTTGAGTTTTTTTTTGGAAGAATGATAATTTCTATTAAACTAAACGTCAGAAAGTGGTGACAGATTGGACATGCAGCCCAGGTCCATCGCCAAGAACTACTCCTACCACAACTTGCCACGTGGCTGGATGTTGGTGAATGATGGATATGGCTGTGGCTACACCTCCCGCCATATGCTCCAGGACTTTTGAATCTGATGAGATTGTTGACATGTTGACGCTCGAGTTCTTGAAGTGCAGATCTTTGGGGTCCTAGATATGTGATACCAGCGTACATCAATGGTGTGTGTTTGTCAGGGATTGCGAATAATCAGCAGTGGACATTAGGTGTTGAATTTTTGATCCATTTTTCACACAATCTTGACATTACAAATCATGACAACACCCATTCCAGAGATTTCCCATGCTAAAAGCCATTCCACCGAAGTAGGACACGCAGAAGGGCTTGGGAGATGCAGGAATTCGCCTCTCATCTAAGGAATGTGGGGGGGGTGATGGAAGACATGTTTTATTTCAAGATTGCTTTCACACCTTGACAGTTGTTGGTTGCGAGTTTTAGAAGGTCATTTTCTACTAGACCATGGGAGGTAGGGCAAGGTGGATACGACATGAAATGGACACGTCCACGGTCTCTTCAAGGACCTAAAGATTAGTCCGTTTCCATTTCTGTAGCGATGGATTTGAAGACAGGAGTTATGGAAAATTTGCATCGTTTCTGTTCGTTAAGGCATGGGTTTGTGGACCTCTACGGGTCTCGCAAATGCTAGCTGGGAGATCGGCAATGCCAAATCGAGGGCCTGGTTCTTGGATGAGTGCGGGGGGGATGGTGCCTAATTCTGAAAAGATAACAAAACATGATGGAACACGACAAACAAACAATAACAATCAATAACACGATACAATTAGCCTGATAAGATTTGATAGGAAATGTGCACCTGATCAACCGCGCTCTTCATTTCTACTGCAAATCCCAAGAAGGCCTCACTGAGCCCATCTGAGGTCATCAAAACCGATGTGGCATGGGTGGGTCAAGGTGCCCACGGATCTCGCGTTGTTGTTGTTGCTGTTGTTGTTGTTGTTGTTGTTGTTGTTGTTGTTGTTGTTGTTGTTGTTGTTGTTGTTGTTGTTGTTGTTGTTGTTGTTGTTTCATGTCGCCGTGTCGCCCTGTCGCGAAACAACGGGTGTGATTCTGTGGAGGTTATCGCTTTGGACTGGAAGCTGTGAAATTAGCAGCACAGCTGATGACCAACAGCAGTGATTCAAGACCGTACACTTGGACTGTTTGTGGTTGGGCAGGGACACAGAAGTTTCTAGACTGCAATTTCATCTGAGAGGGTAGACACTCTACATTTATCTCCCCATTCATGGAGCATTTCAGAATGCCTTCTTTGCAGCCTGTGATTGTGGTGTGTTTCTGCTTCCCACCAACCCGCCATGACAATGAAGGTATGCAGTGATTTGGACAGGCGACAACACAGGAAGCTGGGAATATATTCGAATGCAGATCCCAACAGTAATTGGAAGCGGCCTCAGTGGATTTGCGCACGCAACTGGAGATGTAACTCAGGCTTTGATTTGGATCGTTTTGAAGACTTGGTTTGTAAATATAACCTAATTTGTTTCTTTCAAAACTCGAACGTGGCGGGTTTTTATCTGCTATCAACTATCCAGTTTTTTTTAATCATGTGCAAACACATAGACAATCTAAAGGCTTCCTTATGGATCTTTACTTTCCACCTTTCAGACTTATTGCCTGTTGCTGTTGCTTTTGAAATTTATTGTCCATTGTCTAGACCACTTTTTCACCAGGTAGATGGTATTTACGGTGGATCTCCTGAGACATACGTGCGAGACTTACAGTGGAAAACCTTCCTCACTGTAGCCATGACCATGAGTGGCTGGGCTAAATATGACAAGCAGCCCTGGGCCTTTGGAGAACCATACACCAGCTACAACCGGAAGTGGCTCCAATTGAAGCTTTGGCAGAACAAAAATGATTATATATATAAAATGCATTTTTTTTTGCATGATGAAATTAATTGGGATGTTTTGGGAAGTCTTGGGTTGTGTTTTAATCTAGTTGGTAGTGCCTTCAAAGTTTGGTCACCAAAGCTTTGCAGTCAGGAAGGCATCTTTGACACCGTACTTGTATTCCTTGGCTTTTCAAGCATATTTGACTGGAGAGCCTCCTGTCCGTGCCATGGAACTGGAGTTTCCTCATGAGCTTTGGTCAAACAAGTCAGCGCTTCAGTATCAGTTCATGCCAGGGACTTAGAAATCTTAGAAATCATAAGACTCATCAAGTTGGTGGATTTATCCCTGTCAATTTGCAGCACAATTTTTCCTCTCCGCTGTCAGGGCAGGGCCATCCTTCCTGGTTGCACCCATCTTCCGAAATGACACTTTTCGTGACCACATCATTTTGGCCAATGGTGAGTGGATCGACTACACAGATGGCTTCACTCGTTATCATGGTCCCAGGCAGGAAGGATTTCTCCAAACATGGTCACATGCTAAGCACATTTCTTTGAGACGCAGCCGCATCAGCATAGGACTTTGAATTCCTACCCATGCCCTTTGGAGAAGCTCCCAGTCTTTGTTCGTGCTGGTGCCATCATTCCCATGTGGCCTCAACTGGACTATGTTGGACAAAAGCCAATTGATGTGTTGTCTCCACCTCAGCGATTGCATTGCACATTTCGTTCTCAGTGCATCTGCTGAGACAAACGCCTGGAACATGTGTTGTTTGCATCATAAGTCGTATGAGTGAATATATACTTCGTGTCATGCGGCATGAATGATCACTTAGGACGCTGGACCTGTTCCCACCGAGTACTCCAAGCACTTCCAACTTCACATTGTATGAGGACGATGGTTGCGAGCTTAGCAATTCTTACTACCCCAAAAAAGGCCTACTGCTTCAAAGTGATAAGGGAAGCTCTAGAAAGAACACATGCAAAATGTCAACAAGTTGATGTGGTGTTATGAACGGGATCCGAGATCAGGGAACACAACAACCATTTGGTGGATTCCGATTTCTTCACACAAATCTCGCAACTTTCATTGAGGCCTGACTCGAAATTACAGTTGCTTGGTGTTGACTCGAGGGAGGAAAAGCTCGGCGAGGATAGATACCTTGGGATGAAGGATTAAATGGCCAAAGTGATTTGAAGGGTGCAATTGGGCAATCGCATGTAATCTCGGCTTCAAAGATATTCATAGTCTACACTGTCTACACCATGAGAATTAATCTCATAATATCTTTGCCCTAACAACCTTCAGCCAACTGTGCTGTATTCAACGCCTCACTTCGGATGAGCTTCTTGAACGCTGACTGTCTCTCGATCTTGTCCTTGGCTCGCGGAGGTTTGGGTGCAGTAGCCACACAAACCTTCCGGATGCAGACAGTCGCTTGGTAAAAATTTCATCACTGACACTGCTTCCAATGGTTTGTTGAATTCAGAGATTGAAGTTGTTGTCGCCGGCTCAACTGAAGAGATGAAGATGGTTCCACGAAGCTCTTGAGGCCGCCAACGGCACACTACATTTTTGCATTGGCCGGAGTGTGGGCAGCTACCATGGTCAACTTTCGAGAAGATCTTACTTGCTGCAGGTGCAGCAAGTGACATCATGTGTGTGGGGAAGACAGGTGCTAGTCACAGAATGTCACAATGTGAATTAGCATGAATCGGTTCTTACATATAAAGCATGCGCAATTCTGCTGCATGCTGTGCATGTGTCAAAAGACTTTCCACATGTCTAGTTCAGAATGACATGACCTATGACCTAGCCAGGTGCATTCAGCAGAGCCTGCAAGCGATATCAAGATTGAGGGTTCACGCATGGTGCGGGTGGCGCCAGAGTCTTGTGATGAACAAGAAGCCGGATGGTGCAATACACAGAGTGTCTTGAAGCAACATGATTTGAGAAGTTTTGTCGCATGATCAACGAATCGGACTTGGCACATGGCACATGGCTCAGGTGGAGGCTTTCGAGTGAAGACGCCAGTGCTGGAAGTTGCCTTTCTTGAAAGGGAAAGTGTGAAGCACTGGGAAATAAAACATGTTGACTTAATGAGCAAACGGTGTTTTTTTTTTTTAACATGAGACTCATGGATCATGCACTAGTTGCTGTACAGTTTCGGAAGCAGATGTTCATACCAATCCTGAAACTAATCTCATATCAGATCAAAACTTTTGACTTTTTCAATCCCAACCAATCTAAAACAGTGACCCTCTTGGTGCATTCTTAGGCATCTAAGGTAAATCTGAAACATTCTTGGACATTTTTGTTGTTTTCCCACCCCTTATTGAAAACCCAAACCACTGAGGTTTCCAAAGACGTGTGTCTCTCCATAGACCTTGGTGACTCCGATCTTCATGTTTGAAGTCATCGCCGTGCCACAAAGATTGGCACAAATGGCATGACATTGGCACAAATGTCATTGAATACCTATGCATGTCTAGAACTTTCGGAGGTTGTTGCGTTGAATACCTTGTTGCGAGTTAATAAAGAACCTTCCATGGTGTTGTGGTTTCCTGAGGTTCCTGCAAATCTGAATGGTGAATGGTTGTCATGATTACCACCTTGATAGACTTGGATTGTACGTGAGTCGTTTCATTCGAATGATCGTTTCATTAGTGCAGGCGATGGTCAGAGACTGGTGGTGTGGTGAGCAATACTGGTGCACGATTGGCCTGGGAGCGCGAGATTCAAGCAGCAGAGGTGAAACCCGTTGAAACCGGAGATCTTTTCTTAGCATGATAATGAGATATGAGGAGTGATTATCTCTGATTACTCTGATGATGACGATGATGATGATGATGATGATGATGATGAATGCCAACAGTTTTCATTTTTCAGTCTGAAGGTTTCACTGGAACTGAATCTCTAGTAAAGGCTTTCAGGTTTCCAATGCGTTTCGGGTGCTTTATCTATTGAAGCATTGTCAGGGGCAGATGAGGGTAGGGGATGGACTTGTGCCTCGGATCAAAGATAGATTCAGTTCTACTACCAAAAAAGGTCCCTGGTGACTAGGTCCCGGTCCCAGTGATTTTTGTTGGGTGAAGGAGGCAGCCTCAAAAGTGGTGTGGCCAAGCGAAGCTTCTGCTTGGGCATTTGAATTCCGATCCTACACCAACCAAGAGGAGATTTGATGAGGGTTCACATTATGAAAGAACTCTGAAGACATTAAATTTCAACTAGAATTCAACTAGACAAAGTTCTGATTTCTGAAAGCATGGTTGAATTTGCACATAAAATCTCAAGAGGAAAAATATTGGTTAATCTTGCGTGGCCATGGACCTTCAATGGTCCATCAATCCGTGGAAAAGTTCGAGAACTTGGCAGGAGCTGAATGCAATGTTGGCAGCCAAGCCAGGCACTGAAAACCACTGGGAACCACTATAGAAGTCATATCAAAATATTCCTCCTTCCTCCTCATCAACATCATCATCAAAATCATCATCATCATGATGATGTCATGATATTTTTAGGACAAGGAGCGGAAGGAATCAGAAAGTGTATGGTTTCGGAATGTTTTTTTGAAAAGATTTGGAAGTCCAAACTCTGGTTTTGGAACCCTATGAGAGGTCCAACTCACACGCAGAGGATTTTAAGTACTTGCCATGTCTATCTATATTATTTCTATCTATACGTACTTGTAGATGATGTATACAGCCTTTTGACTGTCAGTTCTGGCTGGAAAAGAAGCCAAAAGATGAAAGGTGGATATATATAACTCTTGGGTATAGCCTGCGTAGCTACATACCCAGGCATCGTGAGAAGCATCACCAATGAAGCTGACTTTTACAGTGGGCTACGGTAGATGGACAAAACATTTAAACCCTGAGGAAAAGATTGGCATGACACCCCCGTCCCCAATGTAAAGCAACGTGTGCGTGACATGTCATGTTGGGGGGTTTAGTTTCTTTTGCCCACCTGTCTCAACCCTTGAAAGAAGAAGAAGCCAACTTTGAAATTTGAGGGGCGTGGGGGGTACAGTTGTCCAGGGTTTGAGTATTTTGTCCATCTACTGTACGTATGTACATGATTTTGGAGTCCTCACAGGACTACAGCAGCTTCTGCTGCGCCCAGCCAATCGAACTTCTTTGAAGGCGCATCGTAACTAAGAGCAAAGCAGTGGGTCGGTATGGTATGAGAGTCCCTTAAATTATCTTAAATTCGATGCTGTGACATTTTTCAACAGGTTGAGGGGGAGAATGCGGAACTGGAGGACTGATGGTTTGGATTGTGCTACCAGTACCAAATACATGCTCAACACAACGAAAACCATGTGGATGATGCTCAACGATGCTCAATGCAGATGAAGTAGGAGGTTCAGTCACTCAGGCCCAGGGGCTTACAGACACGACCTTGTCAAAGGCAAATTGCTTAGCCGCCAGAGTCTTTGCCATAATTGAAAGAGTTCAATAGAAAACGTCAATTTGACGATAATGACAAGCCTCGCATATCCTTCGGAAGCTTGATGCCATTTAGCACATGTCAGGACAACTTTGTGTCACTCGGTGGCCTCCTTCAAAGCAAGATCCGTTGGCGAGGCAAAGTCCTCTCATCACCCCCAACACTTCGTTGGGACACGTCCGAGGCCTTGGGTCGGACGGTTCCGCGGATCAAGGATGGCTTTGTGGCCTTCTTCTCTGTTGTAGCACCTACTCGTAGTTCGTAAATATTTCGTAGTAAAAGGGAACAACTCGTTGAATCGATCTCCGCGTCTTCGATGAATCGGGCCAGGCAGTCCTAAGCAGCAGCGTTTTCCCTTGGCTACAGCGCACCATTGATCGCCCTGCTGCAGCGGAACGTTTGCGCCGCGTGGTGTGGATTATTGGGAAGGGAGTGGACCGTGTCAAAGAATCTAGAGAGGTTGCTGACATTGTACTACATCACCGAGGTAAAGATCCATGGGAGATTACAGCAGGATTCTCAGTTATCGCCGACCTCACAGTTAACACAAAAACAAGGGACCCAAACGACAGGTGGTTAAATCTGATGTATCAAGGATGAAGAGGATGAACACAACTTGGAAGTTGTCATGCAGTCCTGCTAGTTAAGGAAAGCATTAAAACATTGATATTGATGTTGAACGCTTCTTGACAGTTTTGTGAGGGTTGCCCAGTCCATGCAGGCTTTGGTTGAGCCAATTGTTCTTGGCAAAAAGCGTCTTGCCAGCAAGTGCAATCGGTAGACATGTGGAGTATACTACTTGAAACTCATGTAACAAAATGAAAGGGAGCTGTTCCAAAACGAAGATGCGGTCGTCCACCGAGCCGAGCTCGTAGTTTCAGGAAGTTTTTTTTCTCGAAAAGGATATTTGACAACAAGTATGATTTGTGGAGCCGCCGTAAAAAGTTTCACGTCGTGTGGGAGGTGCTACATTAGATAGTTTTTGCTGGCCACCATTCATTGACATTGGGGACCGATGCATGGGGATGAATCAACGCCGATGTCTGGAGATTTCATCACTTTGCAGAGTTTCCGGATGGTATTCCTAGATCATCTAAGTGCGATTCTACACTGTGCTACTTCTGACAGCCCCAACGCCAGCATGCGCATCAATGTCATTTTAAATAGGAATGTCAATGCATCCCAGCTCTAGGAATTTCATTTTTCCTAAGCTTTCCAGACTGTCAGACTGTGAAGGCGGTTGGTGGCCGTGCTGAAGCGTAGGGGTGCTGGTCGATTGGTTTTCATGAAGCAGTGAAGACCTTTCCGTGAGACGCGCGATTTGTGGATGCTTAGGCCCAAAGAAGGCCCAAGTGTTCCAACCTGATTCCAAATCTCTTGATAAAGGAAGGACATTGCTCCTAAAGGGATCCGGGCATAGCCGCGATGGCCTCTGTGTTTGTGCGCGATGGACTGTCCTCAATACATCTGCCATGTTGGTATTTCTAAGAATCCAGGCTGTTGAGCCTCTTGATCTGCCAAGGTTATACCAAGCAGACATCATTTGCATCCAGGCGCGTTTGAATCTGCAGAGTTGCGTTTGAATCGCATGGACTCAGAGCGATGTTTCAACGACTTAGGGCCTTGACCCATGGACGGGACCCGCCTCAAACTCAGGATTCCCAAACTTGTAGGGTTGGGGATCATCCACCGAGCCAGTGAAACGCAAAACACCATTTGGGTACCACAAATTCATCTAGACTCTCCACTGGCATCGTGGGATGGGGAAAAGCAATCAAAGAAATGATATGAAATGAGAAGAATCAAAATCAAACTGGAGGGCAACTTAGCAAAGTTCCAAAGACAAAGGTATATTTAGAATCTCTCAGTCTTTCTACTGTGCTCTACACTACGTCTTGTGCTGAGGTCGGCGTTCGCTTAGCTTCCTCACTGATGGAGTCTGGCTATAAAGTTGCGGCACATTCTGGCCAAGCGGAGAAGGCTACGACGCTACAAGCTCATGTTTCTGTCATGCTACAGGTCTCCAGCAGGGAAGAACAACATGGTATTGAAAGACCTCTTCAATATGAATTTCAATTTGTATTTCTACATGATCCAGTCATCATAAACCTGTACTTAATGACTTGCTAGATTCAATCTCATCGATCTCAACCTGCATTGCACACACTTTCTTTGCTTAGCCTTGCCCTGTCACCTGCCTAGTGCAACACGGTCTTCTTCCACGAGAAGCGTTTTGAGCAGCTTGGCCATGATAGATAGAAACAATCAACCAAAGGGAACAACTTTGCCACAACTAAGAGAGGCGAGATTTAAGAGGAAGGAACTGTGTACAAGGCACATCAATCGTAAATCCATGTTTCAAATTGTTCACATTAATACTACACTTATCATTGTCATTGGTAGCAGCGGGGATACGATCAACCGCTGTGGCCTTTGGTCAGTGGCTCCATGTGAACGCACAACGGGAATCAGCAAGTGCCTGTCCTGCGAAGGTAAAAAAAGGACACCCAAGGATAGTACTTGGACTAGAAATCTCGACCAAAACCAAATTAATTGTTTGTTCGAATTGTAAAATTGTTAGAATTGCAGCTATTCTATATATCAAAGCAAGCAGGCGTTCATGCAAGACTGCTTTGCTCATCACGAACAAGCTTCGGCATTGTCTAAACAGAATCGAATGCTTTTCCGCTTTCTGCACCCCCCCTTCACCACATGGGAAATCTCCGACAACGCCAAAAGAAGCGGGAGGCCGCTGAGCACTTTCAAAGCAAAGCGCTGTGAACAAGTCCAAGTGTTGTGACATGTTGTGATATGACTTTGAACAATTATCATATTGTCATACGAAAAGGAATAATGTTGACTCCCTACAAAACATCTCAATCTCTCCACAAAAATCTTTGGTAACCTTTGCATGAAAGCAGGTCACCATGTCTCTCCCATCATCAGTGATCAGTGATCTGCCAGGAGAAGCTAAGAATGGCTGCCGAGTCCTTGGAGCCGGGGAATCCCCTCAGATTCTTGGAGACAAGTTCGTTTTTTTGTTTTTTTTACCCCAAAAATTGATCAAACATGATGGAGGTTTTATAGGGTTTTATGAGGTTTCTCGGAAAGTATCCAAAATCAAAGGCAAATTTCTAGCTGTGGAGGGTGACACATTTTGGAGTTTGTTCAATTTCACAGCTATGATGTGACCAAGCTGGAAGGTATAAAATTGGTCGAGCTAAAAGCTGAGATGCTACCGCACATCAAGCGATTGCACAAGGCAACACGAAGTTTTTTGTTATTTTAACGACAAAATGCAGACCCATGCAGATTTGTTGTGCGATATCATGAAGCCAGACTAGATTTTGCTAGGCCAGACTGCCTGTCAGCTACAGCGACCAGTATTTTGAAGAAGCAGTGCGAAGCAAGTGGTCACGAGCAGCTATGTATGAAGGACAGGCTCTTAGTCTTTTAGCCTCTCAGCCCAGAAAACTAAAAAAAACACGACCTCAAGCTGCTGAATTTGGATGAATCTGGCTTGCTGAGGTACAATAGCAGGAGCTTTGGTTTGTAAGGAGCCTTGGGAACTATAATCAGGATTGAAGAGAAACTAAAAGATACTAAAAGGGATTGAAATGAAACTAAAGATGATTGAAATGAAACTAAAGATGGTTGAAACTGAACTAAAGATGATTGAAATCCATCGGAATATCCATTTTCAAACATATTTTCACCGCTTTTTTTATCCTTCCAAACTCTCAGGAGTTAGATGGAGGTCTTCGAGTGCAAAGCTTGGTGGCAGCTGTTCCGTCAGGGATCCAACGGGTTTTGGGGAATGGTTTCCCAGGGAGCAAAGGCTCCAACTCGGTGTCGGCTGAGGCGCCGGGGCATTGGCTCCACATTGTTGCGAAATCTCTGCTGCGACGCAGAAAAATCTGGCTTTCAGAAACTGAGTCGCTTGGTTAAACTGTTGAGTCAGAAGCAGTCATCTTGTGGGTCATCTTTTACCATCTTGAATCCGGAACCAACCTTGCCATCTCTACTACAAGTATAGACTTCTGCTTGATGGATCATCTCTTGGTTTTGGTGCAAGTACATGGCACGGAACTGTGATAATATAATTCAACACGTCCAGACCATTTCTCAATGTATAACTGCGGCAACTTGAAATTGTTTTTTTTTAGCGTCGCCATGCTTCGCCCCCTCCCACGAGGCCTTCACGTGCACGTAAGGCTGGCTGGGTAAAAGCCTGGGAACGAAAGATTTCCATAGTCAAATAGTCAAAGCTTGGTAACTTGTAAGACTTGTAAGTCTCTGCCCTCTCACATAGCTGCATGGGAAATTGTCAGTCTATGTCTTATTATCAAACTTAGCATCAGCGTTTGCAGTCTTTGATGCTGAATCTCTGCAGATGGCATTTTGAACAAATTCAAATTTCTCACGCAAGCAGGAATGAAGCGGCGATTGCCCTGTACAAGATGCTGGGTTTCAGGCGTCCTACATGCGAATCTTGATATCTTGTTTGTTCTGTGTACAGGAAATCGCCAAAGAAAAGCCAGCTACAAGTAGCTGCAGTGACGAGAAGCTTATTAAAACCCGCACTGTCTAGCTCTGTTTGGATGCCTGACAGAAACAGAGAGTCACAAGTGCATGCTGGAAATATTACTGTACACTGTTTCATTCGTAGGACCGAGCGCAGAAAGCCGAACTACTACCATAGAAGTGTCGGACGCTCAGTGCAGAAAAGGTACTATGTAATAATCATTCTCCATTCCGCAAAACTCTAGCTGTGGGAACATCTCCGGGGCCTATACTACCCTTTTCAGACAACTAAGACTCTATCGGTTTTTTTCAGAATCAACAATTTTGGTCGGCTATTTTTTGAAAGACCCTCCTGCGATTCGCTTGGAAACTCCAAGGCTGGAAGTTTGGAGGAGATCCATGATTTCGATTTGTTTGGAGATGATGTTCGAAAAGAGATTCGTAGGACAAATGTGACAACAGGGTTTGAAATGATTTTGGAATTTTGACGCAGTTTTTTCCATGTTTTTTTTGCTTCATTTTGTTGCTGAGAAAGGAGCCTTTAGATGCGCTATTCATGGTGCTGGATATTGACAACCAGCCGATCCTGGCATCCGACCCGGCACATCCATTTTCACCAGTAAACAGTAAACCATGCGAATTCAACTTGGAATACTGAAGATCAAGAAAAACATGTAGATTTCTATCAGATTCTTTGTGAGCAATACATCCGCAAAGTTCCCAAACTCTTCACATGTCAGGAAAATGATTTGATGTCCAAGGTCGGTAATCAATCTACTGACTGTGCCCGGCTGAGGCAAGAGCTGAAGCCTCCTGTGTGGAGATTTCGGATGATGAGCCCAGTTGAGCTGAGTTGACATAAGAGCTTTTTTTTTGAGCAGATAGAAAGCAGCACTGAGCTGTTTTCAAATTGAAAGAACCCACTTAGGCCAACACAAGAGTTGCAGATATAAAGCTATAGGAGATTCTTCGGAATGTTTTGAAGGAATCCTTTTTGTGTGCTAGCATTGTTATTTGTGACCCTCCAAAAACGGGGGGGAAATACTTGAGCTGATACTTCTGTTGCGTTTCTATCTTGGACTTTTCGCGCAGAAAATCGAGGAATTGCATGTTGATGGCTTTGGTGTATCAGAGTAGCAGCTACCAGACTCGGATATTGCTTTTCATCATTTTCATCCCTATTTTGGGGAAGAATTCCCATGGTGAGGAGGGTATGTGTCACGTTTCAACATGTTGCAACTAGATTCCAATTGTTGTTTTGGACACGGAACCTGGGCAGTTGATACTCAAGCTCACCTGACAGAAGCATCTGAAGCTGACTAGATCCTGATGCATTGAGTATTTCCCAACATTTCACAACGACTGCAGCTCATTTTGCAGATCAAGGACATCTATATAGTCATGTCTAGTCATGTCTGGTCCACGGTGCCACTAAGAATCCTCACGGATTGATGGCCCACTTGAGTTTCAATGTGATCCTTGGAAGTGAGCGAAGAAACAATCATGTTCGGGTTTCTGTCATGTGCCGTATCACTTTTGTACGGGTTTTATTGATAGATGATAGACACAAACATGACACATAAACACCTAGACTCAACATAGAGATCGCAGGTTAACAATCATAAATGGTGCACGCTCCACCTGGGTGGTCTCCCCTTTCATGGTGTGGTGCGGTCCCCTCATATGTTCTATATCATTATATCATGCTATGTAATACATAGACACATAAAAAAGATTAGAAAAGCACCTCTACATCTATATTCGTAGGTAAAGTCACCGTCACTGCGGCAGGGTTCTCCAGCCAAGGATTCTACCCAGTGGACGTTGTGAAACATTGTCGCTGCCAAGTTCTTCAAAGATTGGAGACCTTCGGGATGCTGCACAAGAGGCTCTGGATCAACCAGGCAGATAGATCTTCAAGAGTGACAGGAATATCTTGAAAGAATCAAAAAGCAGTGAATAATCCTACTTCAAATATAGATCTGATATAGATTTTAGTTGAACATTTTGCGAAGTGTGCATTTGTTGAGCAACTGTGCGCAGGTTTGTTGACACTTGTGGCTCCGAGTGGAGAAATCTTGGATTCTCTACAGTCTGTGGATGTGCTTCAAGATGGAGATAGCCTTTGTGCTATTGCGCAGAGAGAAACAAGCTTGCAGATTGCATCTACAGAAAGATCCTTTGCAGCATGGTGTTGTGGCAATGACAGGGTTGTTACATGGGGTGATCCACAGTTTGGTGGTGACACGACGAGTGTCCAAGTAAAATTGAAAAATGTACAGCAGGTGCATGCCACAAAGGATGGTGCATTTGCTGCAATACTTGCAGAAGGTAGAGTGGTTACATGGGGGTCCCCTAGGTTTGGCGGTGACAGCAGCCTTGTTCAAGACAAACTCAAAGACGTGCAGTGTCTTCGATCTACATTATATGCTTTTGCAGCTATTCTGGCAAATGGAGCAGTTGTGACATGGGGCAGTTTACAGCATGGTGGTGATAGCCAAGCAATCCAAAGTCAACTGCTTGATGTCACAGAGATTTCTGGTACCGGCGCCGCTTTCGCTGCACTTTGTGCAAATCAACGCGTGGTCACTTGGGGGGATCCTGATTGGGGTGGGGACAGTAGCGAAGTCCAAGATCAATTAAAAAATGTCAAGCAGATCAAAGGCTCTCTGGGTGCATTTGCTGCAATCTTGGAGGATGGCGATGTAATCACGTGGGGTAGCCCTGATTCTGGTGGTGACAGTCGCAGGGTGAAACTTCAACTGCGAGATGTGCAACAGGTTCAAGCTGCGGATGATGCCTTTGCTGCAATCAGAAAAGATGGAACAGTCGTTACATGGGGATGTCCGGATGCTGGTGGAAACAGTAACATGGTGCAATACGAATTGAAACACGTACAGAAGATTAGTTCCTCAGGAGGTGCGTTTGCTGCCATCTTGGAGAATCGAACTGTGATCACATGGGGAGCTGTGGACTGCGGGGCTGACAGTTCAGCTGTCCAAGCTGAACTGAACGATGTGATGCAAGTGGAAGGTACACATGGTGCATTTGCCGCACTCCTTTCTAATGGACGTGTTGTTACATGGGGCAATAAATGCAAGGGTGGTGACAGCAATCATGTTCAGGATCAGTTGAAAGATGTGCTGCAACTGAAATCTACCCACGGTGCTTTTGCTGCGATTCTGGCACATGGAGATGTTGTCACATGGGGTGATCCTCACTGTGGCGGTGACAGCAGTGAAGTTCACGAGTTGCTCAAATCATTGGCATAAAATAAGCTGCGAAATTTTATGAAAAGTGTGACACATGACTCACATGCAGTTTTTTCTGGTTGATTGGCAGATGGTCCCGTTGCGACCGCAGAGGTTGGTGTCCACTGCTTTTGGTGTTGCCTCGGCGGACCTCAAGTTCCTTGAGGTGAGTTTGGAGGGTTGAGGTGGCTTTGATTCTTCAATTGATTCTTCAGGAATCCTAGATTAACAAATATATTAGTATATATGATATATTATGCATATGATTACACCATTATAAACTGTCTATATGTCACTTTTACATGTTGTTTCAGAGTTGTTAAAGAGTTGTCAAGAGTTGATGAGGGGTGTATTATTCTCCCAGTGTGCCTGTTTCATCTGCAGGCGGACGGTCCAACTATTCGGGTCGCTTGCATTCGGGCACAGGCAAAGACACCATTTCAACTACCCCGAATCAAGATGTCATGTGCAACAGATACTGGAAGCATTTCAGCAAATGACATTTTGAAGTCAAAAGAATCCATATTTCTCGGCCTTATCTCAACTCATCGTTGATTTTTCATCAGAACACGAAACCAATTTGATGAATCCGAAGATCAGATTTCGTTGTGTGTGGGGGGGTGCATGTCTTCTTAGGATCATTCCTTTTCAGATGTGCTCGAACTTTTGTACGGGAGGGTTTTTGACAAGGTGCCACCATCGCTGGATTTCCGGCAATTGATGGACCAGGAGCAGGTGTGAAGCATGAAATGTCAGAATGATCATGCTATATTCCTTGGTTCATATTGTTCTTCCTGTTTTTGATAGAAACAGTCTACTTGTTTTCCCACCTTTTCCATGGCATATTTTTTCATACGGAAAGGATGGCCATTGAATTATCTCAGCTAAAAATTTGTGATGATCTGAGGTTTCCAGATGCAATACACCAAGTATTGAGAAATGTTTTGAACTTGGAAATCATTAAAGTGAACAAAATCAACATCCTGTCGGACAGGCAACGGCCTTGGTGATAGTAGCAGATTGTGAAGCACTTGGAGGTGGGATGTTTTCGCAATGCAGATGGGTCCTAAAGTTGATGAAGTTCCAGTGAACTTAAAATAAACGTCAAAGGTCATCAGATTGAAACACAAAAAAGGCAGAAACTTTGATCCTTTTTTTGATGCACAGATATATGGTTTTCCACTTTTTTCCATCCTCAATTCCATACAAAGTGGCCGATTTGTCAGGCACTGCTGTCTTGCACACCGTGCAGGTGGGCTTTGGGTTGAATACTATTTTTATGTTTTCCCTTTTTCGCCTGGTTACATCTTTACAATTTGCCAGGAACTTGCTGAAATGCGCTCAGCTTACAGAGAGCTTGCGAAAGAGGTACGTCTATGGACTATTTCGACTGTATCCATATCCAAGTTGAGCTGATTTGTTTCCAGTAGTTTTTCGATTCACCAGAAAACAATTAACAAATTAACATAAATTAACAATAGAATATATATATATAATATATATATAGTTGCAGTTGTGTGGTCTACAGATTAACATCATTGATTGTCAGGAGGTATCAACGCCTGTGGGCCAATATGATCCTCTTGCTAGTTGCCAACGAGCCGTGAAGATAGGCAAGATCTCCGTAGCGTTGATCGAAGGCTGAAAGCATGGCTTTATTTTCATAATGGTACCCCTACCATCCATGCATGGTATTTTCTTGATTTGGAGGACTTTTTTTTGGGCAATTCTAGCTAAAGATACCATGCATGCATTCTTGGAGGGTGCAAGTCTAAATATAATAGAGAACATGTTTTTCATGTCTATGTATAGTGTATACATGTCCGTGTGAGGTAGGGTGCTGAGAGGATTTCACTTTTTAATTGTAAAAAGTCATGTCCTTTGTTAACATTAAAGCTTCTAATCTTAGGTTTTTATCTCCACAAAATCTCTTGGTTTACATTTGAACTTACCTGGGTCAGGTTCCAACTGTAGCTGAGAGATGTTTTTTGGAACCCGGTCAGGTTCCAGCCAACTGTTGAAGTCATCCACTCAGAGATTTGGATTATTGCAAGCTCTTCGTCAGAAATGTCTCAAAATTGTCTTCTATTGTCATGACACAGCTGATGCTGTCGTTTTGATGCTGACGTTTCGGCTGCCCGAGATTGCACAGACCCGATTGTATCTTGTACAACGGTGCCATTGTCCTGGGTCCCAAGGGAAGAAACAGATCAGCGGATGTGTGGGAGACCGGTTGAACATAATGAACAAATGAGAAGACGCTCAATGTTACTTTTGTGTGAAGGGAAGCATGAGAAAGTGATTGGAGGAAAACACCTCTAGTGTTTGATCATGCTTCATCACACGGTTTTTGGTCATATAGTCATATAGATTCAATCCAGAACCTGTAGTGTAGCCAAGGATGCCATTGCTACATTGGCAGGGCACAGTGCGATGTATCTTGCAACACTGAGTGCAGAGGCCGCAACTTTGTGGGAGTTGATCTAATTTGGGTTCCAAATTCAGCAAAATCGAGAAGATGTTGGCTGCAGGAAGCTTCTGCTCAACTTCCCACACTTCGCATGCCTTTGCTGTCGGTTTTCCAGTTGAAGGCGGAAAGAGATTTTGGTGCCAAGGCGAAGGTGATCCAACACGTGGTCTTTTAGAATTATATTCCAACATTTTGTTTGTCTGAAAAGCCTGAAATTGGGGAAGCTTTACTTGGATTTCCTAATGGGCTTCAAAGTTGAAGTCAAAACCTCATTCTCAAGGTTTGGGTTTTCAAGCCCGGGAGAATTGACCGTGTCTTTGATGCTTTTTGGAGGTTATTTGACGGTTAAAACACATGTTGCTCTCCGTGTCCGGGTCAGTTTTCTTACACCTGCAAATAAAAAGCCCGTGTTTTGATCTCACATATGCGCAAACCGTCCTTCATTTGCAATGCTCTCTAGCTCAAAGATATATTGCCACTCATTGGTAAGGCATTCCTTCCCTTTTTTTGGATGTTCTGTCGCATTCTTTGGTAAGCACGGTAAGCCAATTTCAATCACCTACCGGATGCTTCATTTGACACATACAGAGATCTTAATATCATCCCTTTCGGGCCCAAGGAAAGCATCCATCACATATCATTCCGATTCCACCAGGACTCCAGCTGAAGACCGCCGAGAGACAGAAGACTCTTGGCGGCCTGGGAGTTTCACATCGAGAATCAAAGACACATAAGACATCGTAAACAGCATCTCTAAGACAGCAGTGGCAAGTGGCAAGTGTCCTAAAGTGTTTTAGATTCTCGTCTAGTCTAAACCAACCCCATAAAACTCAGACCACAAATGGTGGCGCAAAGTCACGGGCCAGTGGCACGGACAGACAAAAATCCCGGGAGTTGCAAAAACAAGCGAACACGGGAAGTTTGGCAGTTGCAAAACATGTTAATGAAAGTCGTGAAAGTCCTTGTCAAATAAACTTCTCAAATCTTAAGCTGTTGAATGCTCTGCCTGGAAGTGTCAAACCTCCAGGAAGGTGAAGACACCGGTGTTTTGCATTGACAGTAGGATGCATCCACCTTTGTAAAGCTTTTTAAATCTTAAAATAGGACTCTTAGTTTTTAGATGTTTTTAGGAGCATTTTCAAAACTCCTTGGATTCTTGGATGAATTTGTGAATTCATTTTGCGGTTGGATGTTTTTGTTTCGATTCTTTTGGTGGAACTCCAAACTGTGATGTCAACACCTTGGTACAGAGTCACACGCCCTCGTTCAGCGTGCACGCCATGCGTGCCAGAGGCTGTAGCTCTACCGGAAAATGGTGCTAAGATGAATATTACCCTCCTGGAAACTAACATATCCCCCTCCTGTACCAAGGCACTTTTGAGGATGATTTTCCTTCTTGCCCCCAGGTGGGATATGTTTGTTCACTGGAGGGTAATATTCATGAATCGTGTTTCTCAACGCGGAAGAGGTTGAGATATGTTGGAAAGTTTCAGGCTTGGAATTCCATCATCATTTTTCTCGTTGTAGTCCCAACGCCAAATCGACAAAAACAAAATACTTGCCCTCTCGCCGCAGAACTGCAGCAGTTTTTCTTATCAAATTCATGACGAAAGTTGCAAGAACTGTGTGAAAAGTAGTTGTGCCACTTGATCCAACAAAGACAACATACTGACTGCCATCAAATAGACTGAGAGATGTTCTAATGTTGATAGATGTCGCGAGCTACTTTTTGGAGACTTTAATGAAGGGCTTACCATGAGAGCCAACCAAGTCCTAAAGCTCGACATTTCGTTCCTCCGCTTGGAACGGTTGAACGACATCGTAATACGCCAAACCGAACTCGCCGAAGTTCGATCCACCCTTGGGAAACGATGACGGCGACCACCAAGCAGCGGCTGTCTGACATGCTGGACCGACATTTGGATGACTTCGAACATTTGAAGTGGAAGTTTTCAATGCTGGATAGTAATAGAATCAGCATGAATCAGCGTTTCAAGATGTTTCAAGTGTAGATTGCATTAGAATGATGGCATTTCTATACATTTCTGACAATTCCTTGTTTTCGTGGGTCCATTCACATACGACGTATTGCAGGATGCAGATCTCAGCAAGGCAGATGTACAGGACAAGTGATGCAGACATTTCTTCGACTCCACTGTCCCTCAAGCCCAAAAATATTTAGACGCAATATTTTCAAGGCATGGCCTCTGTTTCTTGGGTGAAATTTAGAGAATGTCTTTTTCATCCATGAAGATGTTTCGACAGATTGATGGCAAGACCACATTTCTGCCACTGGGAAGGAGATGGTTGAGGAAGATCAGACTACCAGCAAGCCGAGTACCTTCTCAGATTGGCTGCAGGTGCCGGAGTTTTGCATACTGAATGGCCAACATTTGCAGCCCCTTCGTAGTGGCCACATCATGTGGGGATAGGCAAAGTTAACCCATGAAATGCTGGAGTTCTGGTTGGATTGTGTACAGATATGAATCGTATGAATGACATTATGACACACATCACCATGGCAAGAGTTTCTGCATTGCACAAAGCTTTGGGCGGTTCTTTGTGGCTTTTGCCCGAGGTTGCTTCCGTAGAAGAAATGAAGGCATCTCTCAAGTCTCTGCTGGATGTGGGGAATGGCCAGGCAGGGGAAGTCTATGAGTTTCTATAAGAAATGATAGAAATGCAGCGGGCAATGAGTCTTAAAGTCCGTGAAATGCTCAGGCACTAGAGCAAATGAAGATTGTCCTGGAGGACTGCTTTCCTTATGTTTCCTTTGTCAAGATGTTGTGATACACATTCCAACAGCTGAACTTGAACAATACGGTGCTTCAGGAAGACCGAGCACACCAAGACTGGGTGGAGAATCAGGAGCTTTGCACATTGTTTGAATCATCACAAGAATCTGTAAAGCACAGTCAAAACGCATTGTGATTTTTGGTGTTCAGGAGAAAGCTTGGAAAGAATCCAAAGACAAAAAGGAAAGCGTAGACAAAGATGAGCCTATGCTTCCCGCTAGCAAAAAGGAGGACACTGGACTTGAGTGGCAGATGTGTTAATTGATTCAACAGAGTGGAAGCTCGAACTTCCCCCAGGTCTTTTTTATGTTTTTCTAGTATCAAAAGGGCTGTTCATGACTTACATGACTTGTCACATCAGTGGGCGACAAACAACCCATGAACGTATGCCACTGTGAAACCTAATTGATAGGATGTGGAGCCTCTTATGGATGCACACAACGTGCAGAATCAGGTGCTGCCATGTCCCATTACATGTGTGACTTGATACCCAGGTGTGTAGGATTTCTTGCAGCAATGACAGGTCTGCACATTCATCATATTCATCACATTCACATTTGGGACTGTTTGGTGATATTTCGGTCGCCTTGTTGGTCTATTTGTGATACAGCATCTTGCCACAGATTGCTCGGCTTCCACCATCTTCCACCGTTTCCGGAGCATTCGTGAGCTAGGTGAAGTATATTCCCTTACGACTGACAGCAGAGGAGCGTAGTTGCAGCCTTACAAATCATGGATTTTCTGTGCTTCCTTTATCCTCTCCATGGGCCAAGACACCACAATTCAGATGAATTTACATGCTTCAAGAGGCTTGTTGTTGATCTACAAAGACTTGTGATTTTGATGCGATTTTCCGGGCAGCCTTGTATCAGAATTGATGAACATTCTGGATGCACAGGTTTGCTCGGCATTTTGGAGGGCGCTCTTTATGTGTCAGAGTGCCGCTGAGATCCACTGAAGGGTTGGTGGATTGATGCATGGCATGTTGAGATCATCACTTGATATCACTGGTTTGGAAGAACTTTTAAAACATTTCTAAATTCCAACTAGTTATGGTCTTCGAGCGTCCTGTCTCTCATATCTTTCATGCCTTGCATTCGTGTCATCCCGGCTCCTTTCGCAGTTCAAGTTGTAGTTTAGAGCATTCATGCTTGCTCAGTCTTTTGTGGCAATCTTGAAAGAAGATCATATTTGATACGACAGCAAACCTGGCAGGAAATGTGCCGGGCAAGAAAAGTAGTCCGTAACCGAAAAGGATGCCCAACAATTTTTGCAGATGACATGTATATATATATATGCATATATATATACATCTCATTACATCTCTATATATTACGTATAAAATATATATGTATATATCTACATATATCAACAGATAATGCAATCATTTGCAAGCAGAAGCGGACAGCAAACCGCCCTTTTCTGTTGAAGAGTCAGCGAGACTTTTCCCGCAAGCAGCCTCCGAGTGCAGAGGCTGTTCGCAGTCACTACAATTTCTGTTTTCTTCATGTCTGCCGCGGATTGTGCATGATCGTGGTGAGGATATGCACAATCCGCTGTACACGACTGTAGAAGGAAGCATTGTCAAGGTGTCCAAAGGTATCAAGGTATCTTAGATGCATTCTGCCTGATTCAAAGTTTCAGGCCACACACGATGAGCCCAAGCCTCATCCTGCACCCTTGGAGTTTAGAAGGGATTTTGTTTGCTACATCGATTCATCTCAGCTGGAAAGGATTAGAAGCACGACTGGCCGGACTTATGTTTGTGTCTCATGCAGTTTTTCCATCCTGAGAAAATGCGGCAGTTGGTAGGTGCTCTTCGAAAGAGTAAAACTATCGAACAAATTTACCAGCTCCTTGGCATGACATGGCTAGTCGGGCAATGGGCGGGTTGTTAGAGAAGCTGGGAATCAGCAGTGCTCAACAATGTATTTCATTCTTATTTCATGCATTTTGACGTCATTTCAGATGGTTGCAGGTTATGTTGTGCGGCGCAGAACCTTTCTAAACCGTTTCTATCCAGTTCGACAAGCCAACAAGTGAGACTTTCCGAGGAAAAAGAGCCAGCTGGAGCACATCCTTTTGAGTTGGGGAACTTGGCAGCTTTCCCGCTTGACACTCTGAACATATCTGAAATAGATTGAAAAACATAAGCAATACAAGTATAAACAACATAACAACTGCCTTTTGGTGATGCAGGCCTGATTACATTGCAGAGAACTTGTTTTGTGTGATCAGACATGATCCATCTTGTGTTGAAGGCAGGTTGAAAGGTTCAACCCTTTTCCAGCGCCAAAACGAGGCAAAGGAAGAAGTGTTTTGAAAATGCCAACCAAGAAGATACAGGGATTGCAAAATGTGCCATATTTGCCGGACACTCATGTAGACGAGCGCTTCACATGATACGGTAGTGCAGCTTGTCTGCCTTTCTCGCAATGTTCCGCTGAGCCGACGGACGCGTTTGCACTAAACCAAACAACTCATGGGAGCGGCCCAGCTACCCAAGCACAGCTGCAACCTCAAAGGGTGCCAAGATCTGCCAAGCCTTTCTCAATCCGCGCCACCTACATCTACTTTTCTTTGATGCTCGACACACCGGCTGCATAGCGGCTGTAAACATCCTAGTCTCTTGTTCTCAGCAATGTCTCCTGCTCCGAGATCATTGCGTGCTGAATGTCAACCGCCAAGTCATGGAAGACATGGATCGCACATTGCGCCCTTGGCAAGCTATTGTTTAAAATGGTAGGCAGATCTTGGAGATCCCAAGCGCCAAGCACCTAGTAGCTGTGGTATGGAGGCGAACCTGGTGCTTTGGAACCTATTGCCGTGAGGCGTGTGCAGGGCAAAAGCACAGTCCTTCGCACAGGTGTCTGCCAGGTAGTACTGAAACCGGGACTTGCGTTGTTTGTGTGAGTTGTTGAACGTGCGTGATGGAAAACATTTGCAACTGTTCCTGCTCAGAGAACGCAGTCTCCTGTTTGTTTTTCCCTTGCAGAATAGCCAAAAGTGCCATGGACTCCCATGTGCGCGCCCATGCTGTTCTGTGCCAATGGATAGAATGGTTTGAGGCGCAGGAGGCTACCGATTTGGCTGCAGTGGCTTCTGACATCCCAGGCATTCCCTTTACTTCACAGGACAAGACAGCACAGACACAGTTAGACAATGAAGACGATGATGACGCCAAAGACACACAGCCGGGCACCCAAAAAATGCTCAACACTGAAGCAGCTCTACCTGTGACCAAACCGGTTGAAGCAATGCCCCTTTGGGCAAGCCAGTGGGCAGAGGAACTCACTTTTGAGTGGGAATCCCAAAGTCACAAGAGAGTGCCATAGCTACACGATCCAATGACAAGCCGCCAGCCAAAAAATCCAAACTGTCAGTACCCAAGTCGAAGGACCTTAGAGACATGTGATAGTACGTGCGCCAACCCAGTCTAGCCAAGTTGTGTCGGATGTTTGCAAGGCATGTCAACCGCTCACTGAAGTGGGGTCAGACAAGCATATCTGGGTAGATATTCAAGCATCAACTGAGGCACCACCTATTCTTTGCCTCGCCGTGTATGGCCTACACAAACTTGTGGCTTCGTCAGAACGGCTAGCGTTTTGGCGTCAATGCGTCCAAGATTTCAATTTTTTGTGTACCCAGGTCCGGTGGCGCAACAGTGGAGTCATATTGGCTGGAGACACCAACGTACGCTCTCCATATTTCAGTGGAAACCAGCAATATGTCGGCGTCGTGGAAAGGCGCGTCCAGGACACCATCACTGTGCAGTTGGGAGCTCAGTTCCACAGCTTACCTGACGTGCCTACGCACAAGTCAGGTACTTCATTGAACATAATTGCTTTCAGCCCCCAGCTACATGCTGATGTGGTTGTCCAACCAGCTGACGCCCAAAATGTTCCAAGTGATCATCTACATGTATTTGCAACATTCACTTTCTGTATCAGTAGCGAACAAAACCCAGAAGAATCTTCGTCAGGGGCTTATCACTCTTAGCGCATGGTGGAGGGCTGTACTGCTGGCACGAGCAGGGCACATGAGTGAACTTCTAGATGCGCTTTCCATCAAAAGACCGCAAAATTGCCGCTCCACTTTCAGTAAGTCAGTGGATGCCTGACACACCTGCCAAATCTTTGTTGGAATCCAGACTGCAGGAAGAAGTTAATACACTTAACACTCTCCATCTCAACGCCGCTACAAAGGTGCGAACCCACTCCAACCTTTCAAAATCAGGAAAGGCAAATGCTGATGGATACTTCACGGCATTGCTCCAGCCGAAAGCAGAAGTCACACTGGCTTTGCTTGATGATTCAGGCAATCAGGCCAGTGAATTTGATTTGATCATTGACAGCGACGTGGAGTCTTTCCGGAACGCGGCCTGGCTGAAACCTTTCTGTCCAATCAGGATCCTTTTCCTTGCTTGAAGTCACGACCTCCTTGAACTCAATGCAGGTGTCCAGCGCATCTGTTGGCTTTCCTCGTTCAGCCATCAAAGCACATTCTGAACCACTGTTGTTGGTCAGCTGGGCATTAATCAATGCTATTGAAGCATTAGGGTCGCAACCCAGTTTTTGGTGCGTGATACCGGTCTCTTGCGACCCGTCACCACTATGGATGATGTTGAAAGCTTATTAGATGGGGTTTGGCTTTCCCAAGAACGGCGTACGTTGGAGCATTTCATGACACCACAACAGACTGGTGGACGGTTCGAGAAGCATTTTATGCTGGTCCTTGGAATTGTCCTCACTTTGCAAGCCAGGCTAGTCCAGCGCCAAGGGTCATTTCTGCAGGTTGCAGATTTGGAACGAGGGTTGGAATCTGTTCCACGCAACATGCTTCGATGGTTGCTGAGGCACGCTGGCTTAAAGGGATGGCAATGGCTCATTCCTGATATAGCATTGGGCAAAGAACTGATGCGAGTACGTGTTGGCCGCACGCTTGGCTCCTTGGCAGTACTTGAACACAAAAGCATCGGACAAGGCAAACGCAGTGGAGTACATCTCTTTGGGGTTTACACTAAGGCCCTCCTTGCAGCTGTGAATTCACTCCACCAAGGAATCCCAATAGATTTGCAATCTCCCAAACCTGTCAAGTTTCCTTTTCAACAGTACGTGGATGATGCAATCGCCATTGCCGAGAGCCCAGTGAAACTCCAAGCAATTAATGCAACCGTGTCCGGCGCCTGTGATACTTGGCGGTGTCAATTTGCGGAAGGGAAGAAGAAGCCTAGGTTCATGGCGTGCGGTCCCCAACCGTTGCCTTTGTTGGAAGGGGCCTGTGGGGCCCTCTGTGGGCAAATACCAGCACAGGTCGACCAAATCAAAGTTTTAGGCATTTTTGCTTGACTCCCAACTTAGCTTTCTACTATTTACCGTTGTTTAGCCAAGCAGTTGCGGAACTTCAAAACATTGGGGGGCAACTTGCGTCAGGGCTTTCTTCACATGGTTTCGGCTTACCTGCAGTAGCATCCCAATTCATGACGCGAGTACTTCCAGCAGCATTACACGGTTGTGAACTTTTGATCAGTAGTAATCTCGAATGGACCCAGGTTGCAAAGCCGTTGAACGAAGCGCAATACATTGTAGCAAAAACTTCTCTAGGCTGTCCAAAAACTGCACGCTTAGGGAGCCACGTGGCAGTCCTAGCTGAAACGAGATTTTTAACTCGAGCACGTACTTGGCTTGCAAAAAACATCATCATGGCTCGGGCAAGATTAGCGTGCTTACCTGACATACACCCAGCCAAAAGAGTAGTGCAGGCCATACAGAGGGCTAGCGTACCAGACACCTGCCTTCACCACTCTGCCTCTGTGTTGCGGCCTTTCCAAATCGGATGGGACTTATGGGATTCGACCTTTTCTATTCCTAGTATTCCTAGTGAAGTTTTTGTGAGTGTAAAGGCCCGGCGGCATTTTTTGCGACAATATGCAAAACATGTGCAACCCTTCCTCCTTTCTTCCGACTATGAATGGTTCAAGGACGCACTGGTTGTTTTAAACTCTGAAGGGCTCATCCCATTGACATCATCCCACTGCACCAACCATGGGCCGCTAAAGAACAAGGGAAAACCTGGCCAGTATCACTTTTGCAAGCGCACGCATCTGGAGTGGCTAGAATTATTGGGGGCGCCCCCCATCCTCCCTGAGGCTTCTGGAGGTTTTATCACAATATTTTCATTTTGTCCCTTTTGCCATCACCGCACCATTGGTTTACAACGCATGGTGACCATTTGTCCTGGAACAATTGATCTTAGGCGAAATCTTCCTGATCCTAACGTTGACCCCCGGATTCTGCTTAAGGCAGCGCTGACTTACCCAGGCAACGAGAAGGATTTAATTGCCCAGGTCATACTTGTAAGTTCAGCAGTCGCAAGATTCGCAACTGCCTTCGATCTCAGCACTATATAAGGCAAAAAAAAGGGGAACCGTGCAAAAACTGGTCAATCCCCGTCACCTTGGTGGCGGGTTCCGGCCGTGTCTGACCACCAATCTGCTACACTGCAGGATGTGACCTTACCTTACCTTGTAACGCTAAGCTTCCGGGAGTTTTCCACGACAATGACGTTGTTGTGAACAATTATAGATTCGGCATTCGGTACAAGTTGCAATGCCGCAAAAACAGTTGTGGCGGCAGCTGCGGGGCCCACGGGCAGTCCAATCCATCCCCAGGGCAATACTGGCACATGTCCAGCAAAAAAGAAACCACAAGAACTGGCAAACCAACGGCAAAAAGTGTCAAACATCATTGCCATACACATACGGAGTTTTTTTGGGAACAATTCGGCAACGTGGCTGGGTGGCGCACGTTATTATAGGAGAACTTACCGTGGTGGTTAAAAAAAAACACCGCCATATGTGATGTTTTTGCATTGACTGCTCCTGAGCAAAGTTTCACCCTGCGAACGAAGTGCTGGTGCTGGCTTTCGTTCCCCCCCTAGTTTCACCCTGCGAACGAAGTGCTCGTGCTGGCTTTCGTTCCCCCCCCTAGTTTCACCCTGCGAACGAAGTGCTCGTGCTGGCTTTCGTTCCCCCCCCTAGTTTCACCCTGCGAACGAAGTGCTCGTGCTGGCTTTCGTTCCCCCCCCTAGTTTCACCCTGCGAACGAAGTGCTCGTGCTGGCTTTCGTTCCCCCCCCTAGTTTCACCCTGCGAACGAAGTGCTCGTGCTGGCTTTCGTTCCCCCCCCTAGTTTCACCCTGCGAACGAAGTGCTCGTGCTGGCTTTCGTTCCCCCCCCTAGTTTCACCCTGCGAACGAAGTGCTCGTGCTGGCTTTCGTTCCCCCCNGTGCTGGTGCTGGCTTTTCGTTCCCCCCCCCTAGTTTCACCCTGCGAACGAAGTGCTCGTGCTGGCTTTCGTTCCCCCCCCTACGTTTCACCCTGCGAACGAAGTGCTCGTGCTGGCTTTCGTTGCCCCCCCTAGTTTCACCCTGCGAGCGAAGTGCTCGTGCTGGCTTTCGTTTCCCCCCCGCCCCTGCAATGCAACCAGGCCTGCGTTACAACAAAAAGCTTTTTGGTGGCAATAACAGATATTCATCACAAACATCGAATATACGCATTTCTGTCGAATGTTGTTGAAGGGCGGCTGCGCAGATTCATGCAAACTTGGTTGTGAGAAAATTTGGTTGTGCTTTGGACAGCGGGTCCCCCCAAACATGGAATCTTGCAGGCACGTTGATTTGGTGATACAAACGGGTGCTCGCAGCATCGCCATCAACTTACCGTGGATTGAAATGGCAAGGACCAGACACCTACGTCGGCTCCATCGAAACGCAGCGGGAAAGGCCGTGATAGCGAAATGACATGATGTAGCACTTTGAAGCTTCAAAATACTTCATGGATTTCCTACTCTTGCAAGACATTATTTCAGGACGTACAGTGATTAGATGCCGCTTGCAATCTTCGGTGCTTTGGATTGACAAAATCAGTCAGGCTGTGGGTTTGGGATGACACCAAGCAGAAGATTGTTCAGAAAGAAGCGGTTGCCTTGGAAACATACAGTTGCTCGTGTCTTGGGAATGTTATGAATTTTACTCAAAAATCATTCATTTTGAATGACTTTCTGATTGTATGATCAATGATGATGCATTTGTTGGCACTTCTGGTGTGATGGTTTTCGTTTTTCCATTAAAAAAACCCAACTTGGTCAATTTTTTCCATGGCAACACGCGACGATGATGATCCTGAGATCAACTTTGTACCTGGCCTCTACAAGATTTTCGATGAGATCTTGGTGAATGCCTGCGACAATTTTCAGCGCGATCCGGAACACATGACTTACATCAAGGCGTTTGGCGTTTGTGTTGACGACAGAAATATGCTTGAAATATATAGCAAGTCAGTCCTGGCATGGCATGTCGGTTTGAAATGTTATTTGTACGATTTTTGTTCACCCATCGCAGTGATCACCTTCCTCATATTCATCATTGTCTATTTGTTAATTTAGAATAGTTCCTTTCTGAGTATTGCCCCTAAACTAGGTGAACATCAACGAAGAGGAAGGATGGGTCTCTGTGGAGAACAACGGCTCCACCCTACCAGTGGAGATCCACAAGGACTTGTTTTGACAGCTGCCTTGGAGGGTTGCCATTTGCGCTACAAGGTTTGTTGTGCTCCAAGTGGCACGGAAGGGTCACGGTCCTTCCATGCACAGTAAAATCTTTGTTATGTGTTACTTTAATATACTTTGACATGTTTCTATATAGATATTTGCATTTTCATAGTTTTGAACCCTGCACTATAATAGTTGATATATGTTGATATGATCAAATGGAGTATCAAAGTGTTTACATGGTATTCCCTATCTCCACCTGTGGGGGATTTCTCCCAACTTGTGGCATGTCCAATCTCACGCACCTGCAGAGAGGAACACAAGATGTACGTTCCAGAGATGGTCCTTGGCCTCAATTCATAAACCCTCATGAACCCTGAATGCTCCTGATTTCCGTGAGCAAAAAATTGCATTTTTTCAACTCTGAACTGCACATGTTGATACTCAAAACCTGAAGCATATTTTTGTAAATATGAGGCTTCAAAATGTTTCAAAACACCGAGGTTTTTGGCCATTTGCTCACCAGCGACAATTATGATGACGATGACAACAAGGCCTTCCGACCTCGTTTTCAGCACGACGACCTCGCCCGAGATTTTCACCGAGATTTGTCCAGGTCACAGGTGGGCGAAATGGCTATGGAGCGAAACTCACCAACATTTTCTCCACCAAATTTGTGCCTTGTCTAAAGCTGCTTAAGCTGCTTGAATATGAAGTATTTCTGATTCAGTGTGATGCTAAGGTCATTGAATGTGCTGATGGGAAGAGAGGGCACAAGTATGTACAGACCTGGGAAAACAATATGGGTGTTGGATGCTCAGACATAGCTGTTTTGGTGTTTGAAGTGCAGAGCTTGTGTCAGTCAATGATTAGTTGGTGGTTACAGTAGCTAGTTGGTGGTGTACTATCCTAGAAATCCCCTATGAAAAGGATCATTGCTTCGATATAATGCCTCGAATAGGCTCAACCTGATCCACCCACTGGCTACTACAACCAACTAACCATTGATGGATGGTTGTTTTCGTTGTTTCACCAGGAGAAGGGTAAGGCGAAGATCACCAAGTATTCGGGAAAGGACTTCACAAAGGTGACATTTTATCCAGATCTCAAGCGCTTCGGCATGGCCAAGTTGGACAAGGTTGGTGGGTTGGTTTCCGGCTGAACTTTGGTGCCCAAAACCGAACAATGAATCAATGTTAACGCAAGAATGTGAAGGGTAACTGTTTGGTTATTGCAGCTATTGAAGTTATGAAATTATATGGTAGCAGCTACTGGTGAAGTGTGAGCAGACCAAGTGTTGCGAGTGCTAAAATCTTCGAATTCTGCAATTGCTTGACTTCACGGAGAGCTGTGATGTGGAAAGGATATTGTCTCACTGATGAAGAAGCGCGTGATGGACTGCCGGAGTTGGGAGCTATCCGAAAACTTCACCTTTTGGATGCAGATCGGGAACTCCTCAGTGCATCAAAGGATGTGAAAGGTGGACATGTTGTTGAACGATTTAGCGCCAGGGCCAGGGGCATCCTCTTTTTTGGTAGAACGATTTACCTCGACCTAGTCCCAAAACAAGCTCTTTTTTTCGGCGCTTATGCCGGACATGAAAAAAACGACAGGACGCTGGTGGCTCCACAAACAAAAAGTGGGGCAGCTCAGTTCCCGGGGCACATCGTGGCTGCTTGGTGCAGCTTTCGAAGCCCAGGTGTCGTGTCTTCCTGAATGACAGCCCCGTCGCAGTCAAGGAGTTTAAGGCCCCAACTTTTGACGGAATGCTATCTGGGAATCTGATTACGAATGGCCCACGGATGCCAGGAGGAAATGAATACGTAACATAACAAGCTTATAATGCAGCTGTTTTGCCTCCAATCTAAGGACAAATTGTGCTTGTTATACATATTATGGTCAATGAATTGGGTAAAGGAATTGGTGTATCTCTTAAACCAAGAGATATAGATAGTTGGATGAGGTATTTTTTCAACCGTGGTTTGATTTTAGCTTTTACGATGTGTACATAGGATAGATAACCGGTCACGCTTCGATTCTTTTCCCAAGCAATACATACAGGAAACCACAAGACTTGATTAAACATATTTGTCAAGGTTATCAGTGGTTTTTTCTCATGTTTTTTCTTTTTTTTTCCGGCAGATATATCGCCTAGAATTTTGGTGCTGCAAACAATGCACAAAGATTCCAACAAAAATGTGTAAGCACCTTCTCTGCTGAAGTTTGTAGGATTTTAATCAAATGATTTTGTCCTATGGAGCCAGGACTATGTGGATTTATACTTTGACAAGGAGGACCGTTGTGTTGAAGTCTGTTGAATCGAACGATTGTGAAGAAGACAGCAATCAGTCAGATTCAACTCCCATCGGTTTCTTTAGGATTCTTCAAGTATTTATAAGTTTTCCCGGAGGGCAATCCTGGTAATCTTGTCACTATAAACTGTAAACCACGCATGAAAAAACCACATAAACCACCAACCTCAAGTGCTTGTAACCGAATCACCAACCTCAAGTGAATCGATGGAGGACCAGCAAAAAGTCTACGATCGATGCGGTGACCGTGCATCCCTCAGGTCGTTTCGGTCGGGAAATCGGTGGTTTTCCTCGCTGTTTGACCCATCGCCGAGGTTGGGAGTTTGTGATCACTTTGTCGGAGGGTCAATTCCAACAGGTGGGGGAGTTTTTCTGTGATGAAATATTTCAATACGTTGTAAACTATTACAGATATATGTATATATATAACATAGAGGACATGACGAGTGTTTATGATATAGTATATATATATATATATATATCATATCTTTACTAGTTTTCCAATAAGCTGGTCTATTGATTTGGACTCTTGCATACCACTATGCCTGTGCCCTGTATCGCGGATGCCAACCTTTTCCAGGTGTCCTTTGTGAATTCCATCAACACCATCAAAGGTCGGCTATTGAAGCGATGAATTTATGGATTCTCATAACGGCTCAACTCACCGTGATGGTTGATGCATTTGATGTCCGAGTGGCGAAGGTGGAACTCACGTGTCGCATGTGACCGAGCAGTTTGTAGCCATTTCCTCAGGAACTGATGACAGTTTTGTGGTTGAGGCACTTGCTCTTGGAACCCACGACACTAGAGTTGTTGACTTTAGGAATCCATCCTGGACAAAGTCAATAAGAAGAACAGAGGTGGAATGGCTTCTTGGCTGCGTCAACATTGATGCCTTCAATCTGTTGCATTAACTGAATCGACCAGCAGCAAACCCCAGGAAGTTAAACCTCTTCACGTCCGCGCGATTCTAAGAGATGCAGCTTGTTGGAATGCCTCCCAATCTGCCACTTTTGCTTTGATCCTCTTGCTTTCTTTTCGGCTTGGCCATGACAAAACGGCCTGAGAATTGCATGTTGAGGTTCGCATCTTTGGGTGTTTGTCAATTGCTTGGTGGTGAACCCCACTTTTGACTCCCAAACAAAGGCCCGGTGATGTTCTGGCTAAGCTGTGCAGACAAAAACCCTGTGGCCTTTGATATTTTCTTCTGGACAAGGAAAGTAAAGGGACAAGTTACAGTTACAGCATGGCCCTGTAGATGACATTCTGATGTTTTGAACATCTTTTCTTTTTCTATTTTCACCCACCAAAATTTGGAAGATTTCCGAATCGACAAATATATTTTTAAAGTTCATGGCTCAACAACAAGCTAGTCCAGTATAATTTTGGAAAACATCTATATATATATATATATAGTATTTACGAGGAATTAAAATTTTGAGGATTAGTTTAACCTCCCCAGCGAGTATCAGTAC
>DF240130.1:108238-136194 GCA_000507305.1 Breviolum minutum Mf 1.05b.01
GTATAATTTTAGGTAAACAATCTATATATATATATATATAGATTTACAGGATAAAATTTTGAGGATGTTTAACTCCCCAGCGAGTATCAGTCAAAAGTGCCACCTTCAAGCGATGGACAGTCTACTCATAATGTGATAATCCTCCGCTTTTTCTGTGGTTACCGGGTGAGAGGACATCCAATTTATGTCAATATGTTGTCATGTCGTGAAGGAGACCATGACCTTGAAGCAAAGCAAGTTTGGCACAGCTGTCCAGTTTGTCATGTTCAGCTTCAGAAGCAACTCTTGGATCCAATGTCACCATGTGAACAGGCGATAGGTTGCCGCCAAACGGCCGGTCAAGTGGCCAGATGAGCCTAGAGGTAAAAACCACAGTTGTGGCATCTTCCGAAGCTCGGAAACTTTGACTTCAGCATCTCTGATTGTAAGAAGGTAAAACATAGTGAAACATTTCATGATTTTTCAAGAATGATTCGCTGTGGCTTGCCAGGTTCCAAATGCGAAGTACAAGATAAGTCGATTAAGCAGTGCCTTGGCATTTTTCTTTTGAATTTCCATTTCCACGGACATGGATGTGTCGATTCACATTTCGTCAATCATTCCAGGTTAGTTGCTATGGGAGTTGTGGATACTGTTCTGTTTGGCCCTCGGAGTCTCAGATGTCGGAATGTTGGATGAATCAAGGGTTCGGTTCATCAGGCAATGGGCCAAAGCAAGAGAAACGATTGATATGAAGAAGAAGATGAAGGCCTGCAATTTGGGCCGTGCCCCAAGTATGTTCAAACTTCTTTTCAAACAAAAAATGAAGGCATAAAAGTCTTCTTACCTGTGATGACATGGGAAGGTTCCACTCTCAATGCTAGATCCTTGTGACTTCGATTGACGTTGGCAGGGTACTGGAAGAGCAAATCGCTTGATTGGTGTTGCATCCTTAGCTTAGCTAAAAAAGGAGGAGACCTCATGGCCCTTGACCCATAAAATCACATGTTTTTAAACCTGGCGTCACCGAGATTCCCAAGCTGGAGGATGCCAACTTGGCTGGTACAAAGCACTCTGAGGAGCTTCAGAAAAAAACACGGCGCGTCTCGGTAGCGCTACATGGCTACGCAGCGAAATCACTTGTTTTGAGTGACAGGAGTGTACGCTTATCCTTACAGAAGGGGATAGTGCAAAGGCTCGGGCTCTTGATGTGCCTTTGATTGGCCAGGACTTCACTTATTCCTCTTGTTGATATTATAGATATTTATAAATGGCAATAGTCCCATGCATTGATAGTTTCATATCATGATGCTATGAAAAAAAAGCATGTAGGTTACTCTAAATTTAAATATCTCTAAATGTACCATCGCTTTTAGCTGCTTTCATTTCCCAGCTTTCGCAAGCAGTGCAGGCACTGGCAGTGGCTGGATTGAGTATTGTTGGAAGAGATCGGTTTGGTGTCTTCCCTTTGCGAGGTCGGGCCCGGCTTTGCCAACTGTGGCTTTCTGAAAAGTTTGTAGATTGAGGTTGCACATATTCACCGCTCCTTTTTCATCATAACCTTTTGTGCAGTTTCATGTTTTTCTGAAGTCTGATACATCCGGAACATATAAAGATGGAAGAATCTTCATCGAGTCTTATGTATCAGGTATATTCATGTATATAAACATGGGTTTGCTACCCATCTCGGGTCAGTGGAACCATTTTTTTGACTTGCTCTATCCAGGGAAGCCTCTGAATGTCAGAGATGTGAAGAGCTGAGAAACTACAAATTGTGGCACTGTTGGTAGCTGAAATCCTGTACCAATCGGGATGCATCAAAGCATCTGGCGCAAGATTTCAGCCATCGTTCTTATGGCATCGTTGCAAGGATTTGTTGCTCAGCAAGTTGTTGCTTATGATGAAAATGCCTGACTTGGTTGGTTGAACGCTTTTTTGATCAACTTTGCTGCAAGTTGACAAGATGTTGGGTCATGCCCCAAGATCCTTTCGTAAAATTCATATACTGTAAACCTGTAAAATTATACATACGTATATACATTGTACACACATATATATATATATAAATAAATAAGAAAAAAAAACGAGGCCTGCTGAGTCAGAATTTGACGCTGCCTATTGCAGTGAATTGTAAATTAAATGCAGTTAGTGTCTTGGTGAAAATCCGCAGCGTCAACACTGTTGTTGGCATTTCCGGGCATTGTTGATTTGGCGTTGTTTCAAACGCAAATTTTTCGTTGTCCGGATCCGGCAACGCCCCATCCAACCTTGCTGCAGTATTCGGATCTCTTGATGCTAAAGATTGAAGCAGAGACACCACTTCCAGAGGCAATGCACCAGCGGATGATGAGCCCGAGGGGAAGTTTGGAGCCTCCTTGGCGGGCTCGTCTTGGCCGCCATTGCTTCTCTTGGATCGTCTGGATTTTGGCAGTCCAGTATGATTCCATGACATCTGAGCGCCTTCGATTGATTGACCAACCAGGGCTGCAATCCCAGCCGGTAATGAATACTTATTGGCAACGAGTGATGTCCAGAGAGAAAAGTAACCGCTCGAGCGCCACGAAGACGTTTGACAAATTGGCGCAACCTCGACCGCTTAGCTCTGAGCCTCCGATGCCAAGGAGGTGAATGAGCTCGAGTGGTGGTACTGGTAGAGGATCACACCAGTCCAAGCAGCGTACAACCGCGCCGCGCGTGCCCACTGTTGGGACACTGGGGTCATAGGCAATGCGAAAAAGCTGTTCCTCGAGCCCTTACACAAAAAAAATATATATATATATAGATATAATATACGCACATATCATTCTACAACGATGACTTGACCATCAGGTTGTCCGGTTCTCCCGTTTGAACCTCCATCCTGAGGCCACCTTCCAAGCCACCGTGGGGAATGCGGAGATCCAAAACATCATCCAAATCCTTGGCCACTTGGTGATACTGATGGAAGAAATCCGGCGAACCGGTTGAGGTTGGTAGTTGATCCCATTATTATTTACAGGGTTTTTTACATCCCAGGAGGCGCAGGAAGAAAGGAGAAATAAACCTGCAACAAAAACATGTTTACCAAACCATTCAAAGAAACAGCGTGACAGAAAATGATAAAATACCTGAGCGCCTGACAAAAAAAAATCGTTTGATTTGCTGTAGCTCTGTAGTTTAGTTTTCAAGGAGTATCTTTTCCTTGTTGCAAAGGCTGTAGGAAAACTAATCGTTTTGGGTCTTCTATTTCTCTGTAACCGTGTTTCTGGAAGCAAAGAAGTCGAAGACTTTCCCGTAAGGACTTGAATAACAAAACAGAGTGAGTTCATAGGAGTTTGATGCAGAGAAGCAGATCCAGTACTCTGGCATTCAGAGGAAGGAACACGAGTACATGGAGGACATTCCTCTTGCAGCCAGCCAATGTAGAAGAACATCCAAATTATAAATGCATAAATAAATCAAAATCAATAGATAGGCAAACAATCATATATGAATAAATAGATAAATAATCAGTGAAAAAACAAAGAACTAGATAAGTAGATACACCAACGAAGTAACAACCAAATAACTTGATAAACAAACACATAAACAAAAAACATATTACTGTAAAACAACAAACCGACGACCTAACCAACTGCCTAACTACTTAACAAACTAACCAACTTGCTAATTACCTAACTAGCCAACTAACTAACTAAGTATCTCTCTATATGTATACACACCATCAATGTATATGTTTTGGAGGATTGACGTAAGCACTGTCAGAAACCAGGAACTCGGTTGACTCGCTCGGCGAAGGTTTGGAACAACAGAAAGTTTACGACTCCGTGAAATCACTTCGCTATGGAAGTATCATGATCATGGCCGATCAGGACCGCTCAAGTCAATGACGAAGGCTTTCTCCCAAAAAATCACATTGACTTTTCTGAAGCTCACAATGCAAGAGGATTTTGATGGATCCCACATCAAGGCCACCCAGAGTTGTGTGATGATTCTGTGCCCAAAACCTCCACTTGGAAACTGGTGAAAGAGACATTTTGATGAGGTGGAAGTAGTTGAAACGCATTGCTGCCTGAGGGACGTAGGATGAATTCGTTGTGCAGGGCTTGTTGATCAACATGATCCAGCACTGGTGGCCATCACTCTTCAAACTGGAATCAGACTCAGCAATCCTTCTTCAGTGGAGCTTCTTGTGATTCTTTCCCAGATTCTCAGAGCTGAATCAACTTCCTCGTAAAAAACCTGAGGATGGCTTTTTGCTTTGCCCTCAGCTTTTTGTATCAACTGCATAGGGCAATGCTGCCAATAGGTGCCGATACATTTCACAGAGTGAAACTTTTCTTCCCCAAGGAAGGAATTCATCACACCAATCGTGAAGGTCTCCAAAGGCGCATGCCTTACCCAAATTACCTGTTTTAGCATCAGAATCCGACATAATCAAATCATATCAAATCATATCAACTCATATCAAATCATATCATACATTTGCTGCATGTCACCAAATGTGCCAAGTGTTATGACCCAGGCCTGTATGAATCGCATTTTTTCTCTTTGATGTTTTTTTTTCCCGGTGGTTCTCTTCAACGGTTCTTGCAATTTGAGGTCAACATGAAGTTCAGTTCTTCAGTGTTGCAGACTACGATGCCTGGAAAGTTCGATGCTGAAAGATGTGTTTTTCCAATGCGTTCCCCAATCTGGTACCATTTCCTTGTGGAACAACGAACAACGCATTTGAATCCTCGAAATTGGTGCCGGGTGCTGTCTGGCGAGGAAAGAAATAATGGTGGCAAGGGCTGGAGCACGAAGTATTACAAAGGCGGGTGGGTAGAAACTTCTGAGAAAACAGCTGTCATGCCTGCATCTTGAAAAGGTCTAGGCACTTCAACGGCCAAAGAGGGCAAAGACTATTTCAAAAATATCAAGGATCACAGGACCTGGGCTGGCAGCTGTTGAATCAGCAAGATGAACGAAGTGAATGGAATGAATGGATAGATCATTGTGAACAGTGATAGGTCAAAAAGATTCAAAAAGCTTGCTGGATCTTTCAGGTATACTATATACTTGCTAAAGAGTGAAATGAAGGGTGATGCGAGTGGATGAACCGGAAGCTCCTCCTTTGGTTTGTCGAGTGCAGGATGGTCTTCCGATGGTTGAATCCCAAAGACGATGAGCTCGTTGACTTGGCCTTCAACAAGAAGAGAGCGGATGATCGGAAGGTTCCTCCCAAAAAAATGGGATTCTGTATGTTTTTCATTAATGATTGAAGAAGGAAATGCAACAAGATAAAATCAGCTGAAATTTCAAGGGTGATGATCAAAAGATATAAACAGATGGGATTTACCAGACACTTAAGAGTTTACAAGGAATCAGCTTCAATCCTTGTGATTCCGTGCTTTTGCATTTGTATTTGGAAGTCGTGGAAGTTTGCTTGTTCAATGAAAACACGAAGGAATGGATCAACTGCTACAAAGATGGCGACGTTTCAAGCTCAGTGGTTTTCTTGAGTCGAGTCCTTAAGTTATGACAGAAATGAATGGGTAGACTCGCACAAAGAGATGGGAGCAGCGAAGGCCCAAATCATACTTCGAGACGTAGATTTTCAATGACTTTTGCGAGATATTTGTATTTCCAAAATGTCAATGCCTCTTGTCCGGAGCGGTGTATGATCATGTGCCGAAGGCCGTGGATCATTCCAAGACGGTGGTGACCTACTCAGACTTCATCAATAAGGACAGCATGGCCCAGTACCTTGTTTGAGAGGTGTGATGTATGGCATTGATAGAAGCCGAAAAATTCAAAAGCAGGTATGGAAACTATATACAATATATACGTATAGATATTCACATTTTGGACAGATTGAAAGCTATTGAAAGTTCGAGAATCAGAGTCCACATTCGTGGAAGGAATGAGTACACAGCTACACAGACTATCACAGAATGAGCTGCAGCTTGTTTTGGCCTCTACAAGCATAGCACATGCATGATTGAAGCTTCTGCCGTGTAAGACCACAGGATATTTGTTATCCATGCACTTATCTAGAGATCCAAAAGACCAATCAAAGAGATATATTCCCATAGATTGCTGGAAGACTCAAACAAACAGCATAGTTACAGTATCTTCAGCTCACCTCCACCTCTGGGGTGGATCGAAAGTCGAAGGAGTTGGTGGCCTACTCTCGGTACGACGTGATGCGCTCCATTCCATGTGTCACTTGGAGCTTGATGTTAAACGCCACATGCCATGCACCGGGGGGGATTCTTGTGGTTTGATGAGCCATATTTTTTTCGAAAAGGATGTCAACAAAAACCTCAAATAATCATACCCAATATATAATTCAATGACAATCAAAAACAGTCAATGAAAATCAATGAATTTTGTTCCATTGAATCCCAGTCTACTGTAGGGTTCTGGAGTTTGTAAGGGAACGAGAGTGAAGGGATGCCTCCCGGGCAGCAGAATTTCCTTTGGAGTCCAAAAAAACATAGTTTTGTATCGAATTTTTTTCCGGTTTTAGTGTTTTGACATGTCTGCTGTAGTCTAGTGAGGTTGTGCTGGATTTTTGTGTAAATATGATTTGTTCAAGGCTGCACAAGTTTTGCTTCGATATCTTGAGACACGAACTTACGGCTCCTCATTTTCTAGGTGGCCTCAACTGAGCTTCGATTACCCTAAACATCAGCCCATGCCAAGTTTGTGGATGGCTTGAAACCTGGCCAGCGGAAGATCCTCTATGCGGCCTTTAAAAGAAATCTTAGGTGGAACCGAACCGCCGAAACGGTGGGGTTACGGTTTATGGATTTGACATTGAATGGGAGATTGTTGGTTTATCTAGATTTTATAGTAGAAACTGCATTCCTGATTCCTTCTGGATTTGCCAGCCTAGCGTTGGAGTACCATTTTTTGAAGCAGTGCAGCTACTTGCTGATTCACAAAGTCCAACGCACACACCAAGCAAGCAGAACACAGAAAAGCAACACAGACATCACAGAGATTGAACAGACAACAGGCACATAAGGTGAAAGAATCATGACATGAAGACACAACCACTTGTGACATGTGTGTATTTCCCATCATTTCCCTCGCAGATTTGTTCTGGTGACAGGTCTGACATCAAGGTTGCTCAGTTCGCGATGTCCTCAGCAATTCAAGGTGGTTCCAATTCACAAGTCTTGCCGTGCTTGCCTTGACCTTTAATTGCCCCCAAGGCTGGATATGTTGCTGAACACAGTGCCTATCACCATGGCAGCTTGGACAGCAATATTACAAACCATGACCTGAATGGTGATAAGGTTTTGAGCCTTCTTTGGTGGGTCGCAACATTTGATCTTCTCAGATCTTATTTGTGTTATCGTTGTTCAACGTCTCATTTGATCCTCTTTCCTGGTGTCTTTTTTGAAGGTGAAGCCTCCTTGTGCTTTGCTGAGTAGAGAAAGCAACCGTCAAAGCTGTGAGTGGATGGAACAAGAATGACTTTTCAAAGCTTCCTTTTTTCACCGCTAAACCCAAGAGTCCCAAGAGTGCTTAGGCAAGGGACCATTGTCGGAATGGCGCAGAACTTTGTACCTCAGCTGAAAAACCTGAAGTTATACAAGCAGGGCTCAACTTCTGATGTTCAGATTCCATGATGATCACACTAGGTTGGTTCGAACAACATCAACTTGCTCGTCCCTTCTGGACAGTTTGGTACCAGATTGCAAGGTGGTAAGGACAGAAGCGTGGGGACTTGTCGGGGAAAGCTTGGCCAAGATTGGATATATTTCTGTGTGGATTGGTGATCTGACCAGACGGTCAACCCGTGAAAACACCACGAGCTGTTTTTGTGTCATTTCTGGCCCATGACATGTAGGGTCCTGTCATTTGCCTACTGATTATGATAAACGTAATATAATGATATATAATGTAATCCTTTTCTCTTCACTGACCTTTCTTGGGTCCTCAGGTGTTTCCAGGGTTGGCTGGCTGAAGCACAGGACCATGCTAGTGCACGATACATTTACACGAGGTTGGAGCCTAGCCCTCGGCAAATTTTGTTTCATCTTGAGAGTTTGGTGGCATCCGCAGTGCTGGGACAACATTTTGTGTGTTCGCTTGCTTGTTTCTTGGTTTGCTTGGCTATTCCGTTGCAAATGAAGAAACGCATGCCATTCAATTGACAGCTGATTATGTTGCAGCTTTGGCTGAGAGTAGTGTCACATGCAAGAGACATCGTATTGCTCTTCCAACCTATTCCGCACATTTCGCTCTAGCATTAAAAGACAATCACACTCACTTTTTGCAGGCAGCAGTTACATAGAATCGAAATAAGATGGCTGAACTTTTAGTACATCCCCCAGACTCTAGACTTTGTATTGAGCTTGAAATCATGAAGCTGTGCACTGGCAACTTGGACAAGCGCCTTGGCTTATGTGATGTTTGTCGATATTGATGTTTGTTTCCCTCTGGGTCCATCATGAATGGCTTGCTGATCAGATCTGCTTGGGACCAGTACTTGCAGATTGCAATCCAAATCTTTTGAAAGTCACAAGAATGCAAAATGCGAATTCCACCATCATGCAATGCGAAGCTTGTGTCCTGTCCTTGGAACTTGATGATTGGAAGAGGTTTGTCACGAAAGAGAGCCCCTCTGAGCTCAGCTGAAGTTCTCGTCTATCAATTCTTTCTCTTTCAATAAGGGTACGTCGAAAGGGGGCCTCGGTTCCATACTTATTGAAAGAATTGATTCCTAGGGGGGGTTCTACATTGCTGTGGTCACAGGATTTCTCCCCTCCCCTTCATCTCGATCCTCGCTTTCGTCCCCTCATTCTCAAGTATCATTTATTTATGCCTATTGATACCAGCTTGAGCTAGAATTCCACTGGGTTATTGAGGGTCAGAAGAACACCCTCACTTGACTGGCTGTCAACTTAGGTTCAGCGAGAACGTGGCACGTCCCAAATATGATCGAGAAAAGGTGAAACCTGGCATTGTTGCTGGGCAAAGGGATGAATTTTTCATGTTTTGTTGTGAATGCCTTCTTTGGATAGCTATAACCCAACACCATCCAACACCAACCAAAGGTTGGATGGTAGGAAAAAATTGGGGTAAATCTCAGGAAGTAGAGACTTGTTGGTTGCCGAATGGGATGAAGTCAGCCTTAAATCGCTTGGTTTGTTTATCTGTTAATAACTCCTGCCGCGGTCCGCTTTCTGGACTTGTGATTGATCTTCTCTGCAACTGTTAAGGTACACATTGGAGTGGGCAATTTCCATCGTGCTCATCAATGTGTCTTCGTCGATGACACTTTATCTTTGCCAGGACTCATGGTTTGCTGTTTTTTTTTCGATGTGCTGCTTCAGCCCGGTACCCCCTAAACAACCCTTTCTTATTGGTTGTTTCAACTGGATGATCCCAAATCTTTACATGATTTTTTTTTTACTTAATCTTCACTCCTTGTGAGGACATGAATTATGGGGTTATCAAGGTATTGGCCTCATGCCCGGGGATTCGAAGATGCGTGATGTCCTCAAGGACTGGAGGGATGTGGAGGGCACCATATCGAAAGCTTAGATTTCACAGAATTGTTGTTGAAAAGTCTTGGGGTAAGTCATGGGAAGTCTGCTTCTTCACTATTTGAATGTCTGGAATTCATGTTTTGCTCTTGTATTGCTAGTTCAACATGCACATATTTGTTCAATCAACTGTTGCATACATTCATTCAATCCGAAGATACTACGTGGCATCATAATATACCATCTTACCAAGGGTAGCATTGCAGGCTGATATACTGATATCACTGGTATACCTTGATCTTGGACATCTCCAAATTCCACACTTCCAGTGGATATGATCTCCCATCACCTGGTCTTTCATATCGTTGCCAACGCGACAACCCCCAGGAGCAAGACATGCTGTACACCTTGTGGCAGAAAGGCAAAGATTCGACCTTTGCCGAGAAGGGCAATCACTTTTCGCTTAATTTGCTGAAGCTTTGGCAGGTGCTTCATCCGAAAAAGTTCGAGTTATGGGCCCCTTGTCTTGAAAAAAGCAGCCTTAAAGCGACACATTTCCAGCTTTGGTCACCAATTCATTTGTTCGCATGTATGTTTAGTTGAAATATCGCATTCGCATCAAGCTTTTTGTGACTTGTCAAGCAGATCTCAAAACATCAGCACCGCAAAGGTTGCCACTCAGAATTTATTCTAGCTCCAGAGAGTCCGGAAAAGGCAGGATATCTTCGTATGTTCTCAGCCCACGGAGGTTGCAGCCTTGCTGTGCTTCTCTCAGTTGGTTGTTTCCCGTGTCTGCGTTATCCGGAAGGTCTTGGATGCTTTGTGTGCCCCGGAGACAAAAATCGCTACTTGGATGTCACTATTACTATTGCTTTTGTGTGCATTGTCTTGAATCCTTGAGAGTCTAAGGCGGCGGAATTTGCTACACATGTTGTAAGATGTCGTAGCGGCTTGAAAATTTTCAAATTGTATCTGTGTTGGAAGAATTGCGATCCCAAAATCCAGTGCTTTATGAAAATTAGAGATTACAGTATCATGTTTTTTGGGTCATTGATTTTAGGACCGAAAAATGAGATGACATTCCCAAAGAGACTGCCATGATCCATCGAAGAGATGGTGGTGGTTGGGCCTAGGTCACTCTGACAATCACAGAGAAGGGGTTCCTGAGCTTCAAGGATTTTTTGAAGATTTTTTTGGGGGTTCTCAAGTGATTCGCCATTGTGGTGACACCAAGATACTGTATTTCTTTGGAGAAACCTTGCAGATGCTGTTGGGGAGGTATTTTGTGAACTTTGCCACCGGCAAGCTGGATGTTCTTGCAGCACCAGTTTCCAGCTGCTCACCTGAGAGAAATTGCAGCCACCAAAATCCAACAAGCAAAGTTTCAACAGGTGAAACAGCAGGCCACAGATTTGCCAGTCAAACTCTCCAAGCTTCTGACAGCCAGTCCGAAATCTCATGAAGTTTCCACCCGAAACTTTGCCCACCAACTGTTTTTTCGAGGTGATATTGATGCTTTGAAATCTGGCTCTTCTGCTCTGAAGACAGCTGCAGGACACATGGAATCCATAGATGTGACAGAAGGGATTCCCTGTCACCATTGGAGCACTTTGACTTCCATTTCCATGCTTTGCAGTGAGGATATTTGGTTGCAGCAGTGGCAACCTTAGACTAGGAAACACCAGTGAGTTGCACAGAAGCTCGCTGATTTGCCCTGATCGCCATCTTTTGAAGCAATGTCCGTTTTTTCATCTGATCATGATCGAGGCCAAAAGACGGAAGGCGGATGGCAACGGCTTTGTGATCCTGAGCTGTGATAACTTACAGGTGTCGGATGGTGGCCGAAAAAAAAGACATCCTAAAGAGATCTAAAATCCTCAAGATTTTGGAGTTTAAGCCTTAAGCCACATGAAACAACTTTCAGTACTTGGTCTTGTTCGTTGATTTTTTGGAAGTGGGATAGGGTGATGGTTGTCATGGTTTATTCTTCAAGTGCACTGACTTGGAGAGGGTGCTTCACTTTCGCAGGAGAATGGATGTAAGGCCAAGATGGCTGTGCTGGAAATGGCAGGACGTTTGCTGAGGTTTGGTGTAAGATGACTCATATTGCGCCAGATTGGTTCAATGAAGAGGATCTGACATGGGATTTATGATTATATATATATATAGATGCATAACGATCTATAGTCGCTTGGGAGTAATGTTCTGTTTGAGAAGCACAAACAAAAAGCAGGGCAAGGTGACTATGACAAGCAACCAATCAACCTTCAGTTGCTTCAACAGGAGAGGTGGATGCTGATTTAAAGACCTGGATTTCGGAGAACGTGATGCCACTTGATCTTGAGGTGCTTAAAACAGGGGTCACCAAAAAACACACTGTGCATACAAAATTCACCTTGTGGGGATCCGTTCTAGGGTCGATGTCTTTGCATTTTCATATGGTGCACATGAGTCTTATATCATTAGATTCATATGAATCGGTGTGCTGGAAGATGGTTCTGTCCTCATATAACATAAACATTCACATAAACAACTCATTTGGCATTTGCACTCTTGCAAACTTCGAACTCGGTTTTTGCTCGATTTTCTGCTTCCACTTGATAGCTCGCAACCAAGGTTTCCAAACTCCATGGTTGATCGCATCACCCCAGCGACCACTGAGGCTCATCAGATTCAAGCTTTCAAAGAATTGGCAGAAAAAAATTGAAAAAACATACGTACAGTATATATATATATATAATAATATATATATATATGTTACATATCATAGGAACATGACGCATGCAATCATATGACATGTTAAATGATGTATCAGTGACAGCTATGTTTGGATTGCCGCAGGAAGTCAAGTCTGAGTTGAAGGAAAAATACGGTATTGAAGATGCATGGCCAGTGGTGAGTCCTCATCTCAGTGTTCTTTATGCCCCGTTTTGCCCACGTTGTACCATCACATACCATCAACATCTGCCGGTGTAAACTTCTTGCCTCCGAGGCGAAGACTTCTTGTTATGGGTAGTCGAGGACAAATTCCCAGCAGGACGGCCATCATGGGACAAGTGCGGATCTTAAGGACTCCTGGTGTACTTTTGGAAGCAGATTCTGCTTCACTGCGCAGAGGTCCCCGAGTGGAAAGTGCATCTTCGTTGAAGATGTGCTTCCCTACGTCCCAAACTCAGTTTTTTTGTTGGGTCAGCATTGTCGTGAAACCGCCGTTGCAGCTTCGAATCGAGGAACTGCTGAAGCTACGACTTCTGAATGCTGTACACCAGGCACGAATCTTTCTCTCAAGGTTATCTAAATTACCGAAAGAAAACAAAGAAAAACATGAAGAAACACATTTCTCAAATGATGATGTCACGGATTTCATGCGATATTTGATATGATATTTGGCATTTTAAGTTGAGAGTTAAGTCACCAACCTTTTGACTTCAAATGTATTCCCACTTTGATGACACGTTGATGACGCTCCATCCAAGTTGTTGCATTTTATCACTTGTCATTTGTCCGCAGAGGCCTTGTCTTATCCTGCGTCGTTGCTGGGATACGAAGTTGTTCATGAAGCCATGGCGGATCGGAGAGTTTTGAACTTCCTGAAAGCAACCCAGCGGAATTTTCAGCAGTTTTTTTCTCTGATTTTTCTGAGTCGTAAATTGTTTTGCCCATGGTCCAAGTGCAATGTGTATAAAGAAATATGTCTCAATAGTAAATAGATGTAAATAGATATCATATTCAGACTTGCAACATCTTGTAACTACTTATCACAAGAAAATCAAATACGATTCGACCTGTGTTCAGTTTTGGGTTTCTCCGTGAAACATCCTGGAGTCCACCCAACAACCAACGATCTTAGGCATACATGGCAGCTGCTGGGCAAACCGTTCGGCCAGTCAAGGGGTTGAAGAAGGAGCACTTGCGGGTTATGGGTTGGGTTGGTCTAAGGTCAGATACCTTGGTTGAAATGCGCAAGACATAGCCTCTTAGCACATCCTAGCACCAGCAGATCAGTAGATCAATGTATATCAATGTTTATCAATGTTGTGGCTGCAGTCGAAGTGCAAAACCACCTGGCAGAAACATGTGGAATGAGCCTTGTTCACAAGCAAATTTGTGTCAAGATTCATCAGCCTGCAGGATGAGTGGACCAAAACGGTCTTGGAACGTTTTTCCAATCCAGCGGTCCGTGACACGATCTATCGCTTGAATGAAGACGCCACGAATCGGATTGCCACGTGCTGAGCATATGGATTTCTTGCAAGGCCGTGGGATCTCAGGATGTGGGCAATCCGATTCCAACAGATTCCCACTTTTCAGGCCGTAGCTTTGGCACCCTGCTTACACGAGGCAGAGTTTTGAGTCGAGTTTTGTGTGTCGTTTTGGGTGTTTTTCAACCGCCTTGCAGGATGCGGTGCCACCTGGAAAGTCTTTGTCCAGGTGGGGGGGGGGAACCGGGAACCAAAGAGGGGACATTCGGAGATGTTCAACCTGATGGTGTCTCGCAGTTCAAGGAATCAATGCATTTCAATGCATTTCAATGCATTTCAATGCATTTCAATGCATTTCAATGCCTTTCATGCCGTCTTGGCTGGAAAGACTTTGATGTTTAGAGATGATTGCGGAGTCATGATTTTGTTGCAGTCTTTTTCGACTCCAGGAAGCACTTGGCAGCAATTGTGCTACCTGTAGCGGGCTGGATTCGAGCATTGCAAGGCAATTGGCAACGCGTTTCTTCACTTCAGAGCTTCAACGCCCAAACGACGAAGGCGATGAAGCGTTGCCAGCAGCAGCCAAGCTGAATCGTGACGATAAAGGAGCGACAGTGCAAGGTGCCAATGGTGCTGTAAGACATTGTTTGGATCACCGCAAATGGTCATTTGATGTCATGATTTCATATGAGCCAAGATGATCCAAGTATACCTGGTATAAGTATGTACAATATAAGTGAGATCCTGCTCCCTTGTGCCCATCATTTCGCGTGCCAGGTCCTGCCAAGGAAGCTTGGGAGAAAGCAGATAGCTCTGATGCTGTAGAGGCTCATGCCCCATGTGATTCCTGGGCGTAGCGACGTTTGTTTTGGTTCGACTTAAACGCCGAGGCGTCAAAGAACTTCCTCAACGTTGCCTTCGGTGAAAAGGACGGGAATTTGGATGGTCGGAATCTTCTAAGAAATGAAGCTTTGTGTCATCATTGTGGTTGTTGTAGTCTCATTTTGCTGTCGCCAGTATCAAGATGTTGTAATTGTGCTAGTCCGTCCAGTGGGTACTGGTATGTAGCTTGTGTAAGTGTACGTCGTGTTGCCTAGCAAAGGTATAAATCTATTTGGACATTTTGGGAGTTAAAGACCTACTAAAACTCATCTTAGAACTCTTCTGATTCTTGGTGTGAATGGTGCCCGATTTGCCACGTCTGGATTTTTCGGTCAAGTCATCTCAAGGCAGCACGTGATTTGGTTGCAGAAGTTCTTGCTGAATCTCTGCAGAAGTTGAAGGCTGAAGCGAAGACAGAGCAGAAGTTGCTGGAACTCACTTGGAATAAAATAGTATCAGTGATCAAAGTCTCAGTGTTGCAATTTACAATAAGGACTTTTATTTTGTAATTAGGACGTTGTGTTGCAAGCAGCTGCAGACGCCTAGTTATATAGTTATATGTCACCTTGTGGGGGATTCTGTCTGAAAGGGGAGTATAGCCTCAACATGTATGTCAGAACCTATATGAATCTGGTTGATATGAATATCATGGATCAACACATAAGACACAAGATAAAAATAGCAATTCTTCTTTCTTTTGGACCAACCAGACCAACTAGTTTGGTTGGGCATTGGGGAAACTACGAGTCTATAACCAAGAATGTTTGATACACAATGACAAGAAGTGGATTGGCTGTACCAGGTGTACCTTGTGTACAGTGTAGAATGCGTGCAGGCAGAAGGGATCGAAGCATTGCTGAGAACGGTGGATCGCGAGGCCTTGAAACATGTCGATTCAGCCAACAAGATCGTCGAAGTCGGCCAACACGAACGTCGAAGCCAGCCAAGGAATGTCATATAAATGATACATATTTGATCATGTATGATCTTCTATCTATATGATATGAGATACTCAAATAAATCTATTTGTATATATACATATATATATCAGGTATATATATATATATGTGTGAACACGATTGAATCCACATATAGCGATATGCATGTTAGATGCGCACAACTCTTAATTTGCCATGTTAATACACTGTCATCATTCTCGTTGGATTCTCGTTTCGTCTTGGGTTTTGGTTGCTCAGAACCCTCCGATCAAGCTGAAGAAACCGAAATTCGCCAAGATTTCAAATTTGGAGCCTGAAGCCAAAGGCTGGACACACAGTTTCATGTCTAAGTACAAGATGTCACGAGTCAAATCCAATGACATCAATGTCACCTATGATCATCAGTGTTACAGTAATTTGTTTTGCCGACAGGAGTCAATGTTTATGGTAAAGTCCTTTCTCAGCCAGAGAGCTTGTACGAGGCTAAACTTGCATTTTGTGTGCGACGCTTGCACCTTCGAACAAAATCAACACACAAAGCACGAGATTAAACTTTTGAGGATTTCATTATCCATGGTTCTCCTATGCTTGAGATGTTGTAAGACTTGCAATATGTTCTTTTCTCCAGGACTCACATCAAGTTGTTATCGGTGACTCCTCTGGTGTTGTGACTTTGAGAATACGTTGGGCTCCCAAGATTATTGAATCACCGAGAAGAATTTGCACTGAATTGTTGAACAACATTGGTTTAAGTCAACATATCCATAGGTAAACAAGTGGCGAATGCCCAAAAAGAATCAAGTCACTAGCCAAGGTCACCAAGTTTTAGTTTTTTACTTTGAATATCTGGTGTACATGGGAAAAGGATGGAAAAGGTAGCCCTGTGATTGCCCTGTGTAGGTAGCTCAGGCTATATTGTCAATATCCGTCACAAGCTATCCTCACTGAATTGCTAAGGTGGTGATAAGCACATTGCTTGCATTGAGGGCAAGGTTGGTGTCCCAAAAATCATGTCTCCCAGAGACATGTTCTGTGGAGTAAGTCTACAGTCTCAAACAGCCTTGGATGAGTGCAGTCAGATGATTTTCAGAAGATTTCCAAGACCCTCACCAGGTGGTCCGCGTTCAAAATGCTCGAGTCGTTATGAGCAAAGGCCGGTCAGAAGATCCAGTTGCAAGTCCTAAAGGTGTATGACATGGTATGTACACTACTCATTCAGCAGTTTGCTTTGTCTATATGTCCATTTTCAGACACTTGGACAGGCCACATGCACGTGTTGGTAGACAAGTGGGCAGCCTTGAAGGAGGAGGACTTTGCCCATAGAACCCAATAGGATCCACTAGGAATGAGTTGAAAAGAATTCAGCCAGCGGCATAGCAAGCGGCATCCATGTGAAAGGATCAGGATGTTGGAGAAATCAATACGAAGAATGACCTTTCTGCGACGGAATATGAGTCTTGGCGCGTTTCATAAACAAAACAAGAAGCACCTGGAACTGCTTCACCGCTTCGCTGTAGCTGTGTAGTATGCTATCGGCTTCTGCATATGTTGCATGCCTTGATGTCTCTAAGGAGCTTGTTGACTCCAAATAGAGCGGGACGGAGCATGGCTGCTGTGATGCGCCTGAATACGAGAAGATGATCACGTTGTGGTCTTGGAAATTGGACATTTCCTGAAAAAGGAGACCAAAGATGGCGTCATATGGCATCATTCTAATGGAATCAAAATCAATCATCCAATCGATCCTGTCACTTCTGATGTGAGAATCAAAAGCAGAAAGAATTGCTTGGCAAAGAGCTAAAGGAGCAGCAATGCAAACAAATAGAGTAGACATGGGTAGACATGCCACATGACCGCGCTAGAGGAACATCAAGCAGTATTTAGCAGATCGACTGTAGTCTCTGTTTGGGACATGCTTGATTCCTGTATGTTATTCGATCACAAACAAACCAAATCATGGTAGGGACGGAGATGCACTAGTTCTTTGATGTCATCTTTGATGCCTGGCTTTTCATAATTTGTGCATTCCTTATTTCGCTGTATTTTGCACTTGGATGCAAAGCTACATGACGCGGGCTGTCGCGCACATTGTTTGATCCCATCTTGGGACGCCTCAGTGGCGTTCGCAAGGCTCGCTCATTGATTGGAGAAAAATAAAGGAAAGAAAAGCATGTGCTACATGAAGGACTGCCATGCACTGCCGAGCATGGACCTGCACCGTGTATGTGTGTTTGTTTTAGAGGGAAGGGTAATCAATGGGTGTTTCAGAGGGATTTCAGGGCTAATCAATGGGTAAAGGCTAGCAAACCAACATATGTAAGAAAGAACCTAAAAAATGCACCCTTATTGAAATCATCATTTTCAGATTCCATGTTGTTTCGTTGTGCAACATGGTTTTGCTGAAGATGATTCGCGAAACTCAGGCGAATCACTCGGACAATCTTCCACCCAGATGACGATGCTCGTTGTTGCATCCAATGAAAGACTGGTCGTTCACGAAAGAACAGGGTTCTGGTCCAAATTATAGCTTCAGTAGGTTAAACGGATTAAATGGAACATCGAAATAGGTATCTATAGGTCACCGTCTTCGTCTTGAATGTTTGCACCGGTAAGAAGATTAATATACTACAGCAACGTATCTTATCTTAGCCTTTGGAGGGTGTCTAGTCACTGTGACATTCGCTCAGGATCCACTCTTGGAGTTTCAAAACGAAGAGGGTCAAACTATCGAGCCGTGGGTGTCTCAGGTTCCAAACTGGAAAACGGAAGCTGTTAAGGATGATTTAAGGATGTACACGAGAATTCCATGGAAATACATTGAAAACATCCAGATAGATTCTAGCGGAAAATTGTCAATTGCTGATATTCGTTGATTGATAATCATGGTGCAATTGACAATTTAGCATCATGCCATGGTTTAAGGAAATGGTACATTCCAGTGATCCCAGTGGTGCGGGCCTCAACGAGTTTGGTTTGTCGGGACATCTTTATGCCCCCGCCTGCGACTGTAGGCATTGGTGAATGGAGCTGAGGGAATTGGCACCGGATGGTCCACCTCGTTGCCAAATCATAATCCCAGGTGTGGACAACAATGAATTGACCAATCATAGGAAAAGTAATGCGCATTATGTGTCAGTTGCATGTATAATATGTATTTATATATATACACATAATTATATTACAAGTAATTAATCAATTGTATATTCATATTGTATATACATTAATTTGCTTGACTCACATAATTAGTTACATAAGTGGCATAAGGGTGGAAGATCGTAGGACACGTGCGAAGAACTTCTGGAATTGGATCAGCGTTTCAAGCATTGTGCTTTTGCAGGGATATCATCAACTTGTCCAAACCTAAGTCCAGTGGAAAAGTTTGGCCACTTTGAGTTGAGCTGAACATGACATGCATTTGAGGCTTCGAAAGCTCATTAAGAAGGAAACTTTGAGTCAACTGCTAAGCTCTGCTCAAGTCGTTGTTTTTCTTTTTTCTATGCTGCACTGCTACACCCTTTGTCAAGTTGAGGCTCTGGGCTGTCTCCATGGTATCGTGGATTCAAGGCCTGGAGAGTTGGTTTCATGGTTTCATGGCTGACATGGGACAAACAGTCAGGCAGGTGTCAGGCATTGGAAACGGCTCTTTGCCCATATCATGCTAAGGAAAAGGTAAAAGTTAAAGATCCAAATCGATTTTAGCTATTTTGCATCTTGCAAAGGACCCCTGTGCTCATTTAATCATTTCATTTCTGTAAATTTCTTAGAGATTTCTTGCAGAGCTTGGAAACACTGCAACCTCAGGGCAGCATCGCAGCAAACTCCGACACGGAGAAAGGTGGCTTTGAGGCCCTGACGATTCAAAGATTCGTCACCAGAATCCTGTGTATTGTTTGGTACTTCTGTATCTTGTAGGGTCTTCCTTGTTATTTTTTTGTCTATAGATATGTTCGATTGAATCACTAGAATCACACAGACCGAAGGAACTTAGATCTACAGGGTTTTTCAGGCTCTGAAATATGTTTCCAGGTGGCTGGTGTCGTCAAAAAGATCTCCAACAATCAGATTGATGTCACAGAGTTGCCGATCAAGAAGTGGACGCAGGAGGGATTCCAGTTGACTGGTGACCAAAGTTGGACGTTGTCTCACAATGCCCTCAAAATTGTCATGACGTGTCCCATCATTTTCAGAACTAACGACCATTTAGACATGACATGATTGGGAATGACAACCATCCTCTCGTTTTTACATTAGAATTATGTCCTGAATCTTCCTAGACGTTTCCGACATAGGACTACAAGGAGTTTCTGAGCAAGATGACAGAGGTCGGCTGCATGCTGCATGACTCACTTTTTACGAAGCTGGTTTTCCATGCGGTTTCCGCACCAGGCTGAGGGGGACAGCCGTGGTAGAATTGATGACTTCAAGGAATACCATACAGTTTCTTGCCCGCAACCAGCTCGAATTCAGTCTTGCTATATATCTGCTCAAAGCTATACATCCCATCTTTTGGTCAGCTTTTGATCTGCGTTAACAAGCAAAACATGACGCTTCGTTTTGAGTTTCTGAAGGACATGTTATAATACAGACTCTACAGGCATTGATACATTGGATCTATTTTTTGGGTTCCGGGAAGGTCTTGACACTTCTGAAACCTCTTTTTTTGGCAGTCTCGGTTGGAGAAACAAATCCGCTCTACCTTATAATCATCTCCATTGCACATACTGAACTGAATCATGTTTGCTGAGGAAAATTCTGTCGCCCTGGCATGGATTTTTTGAATTCATTTTTTTTTGGTGGATGATTTTGGCACATCTGTTTGCTGGTGAATTGGAGAAGCCTTGGCCTTGGGAAAGGTGCATTTTTCTTTGACAGCATCGGTGGATCAAATCAAGGTGCCAGATGTCCGTTAAAAAATGGGGCCAAATCGTGTTATGCGTTGGGTTTTCACGTTGAAATTTCCATGTTTTTTCCATTGGGAAAGTGACACTTTTTAGGGACAAAAATCGCTCAAAAACGTCGGTGAGGCCTTGGAGAATGAAGGCTTTGAAAAGGCGATGCGGGTATATGACATTGCCAGAAATTCATGGGATTGAAGGGGAAGGGAATTGATAATTGCCTACGAGTCTGTTATGTTCGCATTGAATATTTTGCTTCAACTTCTGTTGAGAAAAGACGTGAAAAGACAAGGAATTCAAATCAACGAGAGGCAGCAGAATTACATTGACATCCTTGCAGGTTCTGAAACTTCGAAGTAGCATCTCGACCAACAACATCGTGTTGCTTGTCTGACTTATTCCAGAACTCGTTCCATCTTGTTTCAGTTCTTCTTTCAAACTTCTTTGGGGGATGGTGTGGGTGTTGCTAATTGGAGAGTGCCAACGTTAAATCAGCTATCTCGAAAGAGTTTGCAAGATCAAAGGAGGCGGCAAATTTGATTCCAATCGTTTTCCATGTGAGTCTCTTGAAAGATCAGGTTTTTTGATGCAGTGCTGCCCTTGGAAGTCCTGAACACTGGATGCCGCATTTCTACCCAGTCATACCCGACGGTCCCAACATGCTTTGAGGATGGGAGGATCAAAAAGTTCACAGCTGTGATCGACTTATTGCGGGAATTCTTCGCGCTTCGACTCAAGTTGCAAGCTCGGTATATGAGTGATTGGTGCGACAATTCCAAAAGCAGAATAAGCTTATTGATCGAGGTATTACGTCAAGCGCAAAGACTACCATGTTGACAGGCGTCTTGCTATCTTTGCAGGTTTATAAAATGGATAGCTCTGAAGTGCATCCTGGTCATGCGCATTACACAATTCTAATTTTTAGCCTGTGACTTCCAAAATTTTCTGTTCCACTTGTAGCATCTTCTGGTGTAGATTTAGAAGGACTTGGAGCAAGTGCTTGAGCTGCTGCAGGCTTCAGAAAGAAAAAGACTTGATTGACGCAAAGGCAGGAACTGGGTCCAACGAGACTTGCGCACACACGTTGGCATGGCGTTGGCAATTTTCCGTTGGAAGAAACATGATGATAAACATCTATTGGGATTAGATCCAAGCAGATTTGCTATATGACCAGAAGCAGTTGGGTTTGAGTTTGTGTGGGGTAGCTATTGCTTCACAGGCACCAGGTCATCATTCAATTTTTGTTTCCTTCATCCGAATTGTATGCAGGTTCGCTTTATTTTGATGGTCATCAAAGGAGAGATGGTCAGCATCCCAAATGAGAAGCAGTCCGTGGCACTTGGAGCTTTTGACAAAAGTCGTGGGAATCTTTGGATGGTTGTGTTGATAGGCCTAAATCAAATTTCCCGGTCTTTCCACGGCATCTTGCCATTTCCAGCGATGAGGTTGTGGCAAAACGAAAGCGTGACGAGCTAATTGCTGATCTCAAAGGCTACTGCCTTAGTGGATCTTCGTGACGTCACACCCCGGCTCTGTATTGCTATGAAATCACATTGCTCATCAAGAGGATGTGCTCACTACAGCATGATTCCATAATATGATTCCTACCAGTCCTGTGCCGGTGACATTTCTGAGGAAAGGGCTTCAAGTTCTTCTGGCTTGTTTGTTGAGATTTGCTGGTCAAACAACATGTTGGCCGCTATTTCGCAATTTTCTCATAATGTATAGAAAACTTGAAAGCTTGGACTCCCTTTTGATATGGATGAGAATAAGTACTCTGATGATCCAAAACTGCCAAAACAGCCAAAACAGATCAAAACGGATCTATCCCAAAAACGCCGGAAGAAGAAACTTGAAGACATTATATATATATATATAAGTCACTCTAGACTGTAAGGATTGATCGAGCATGCAAATCAGTCAGCATGTGTAAAGGTGGAACGTTTCCATTTGATGCGCTCGCTTGAAGGCCCTACAACCAGATTTTTGGACGAAGTCGGCTTGCTGATGAGGTGGCATCATCCACATCAAACCAACGAGTTTTCTGCAGGTAGTCAGGTAGTCGATCATAGACTGCTAAGGTAATTTCCTGAAGCTTGTCATACGTGTCAACAGAGTCCACTTCATAGGTCACACTTCATGACTTCTTGTTTGGCAGTAAGATCTGCTTGAAAATATCTCAGTGAACTGATGGCACTATTGCACTGCGAAGGATGAGGAGCCAAATGGGCCACCCTCAGCAAAAGAGGCTATTCTTGTCTTTGGGGGGCTTATTACAACTCAAGCGGGCGTGTGTCATGTGATTCAGTGATTGTAGAATGAGGATTCTCTTATCTTTTCAGATAACTCAGATCTCAAAACACCAGAATCAAGCTCTGACCGTCAGCATGCGCTGTGACTTCAGGGCAAAGAACCCAAGAGCGGCTTTGACTATTTGCCCACTTCTTAGCATCTTAGCTGTTGAGCCGTGCGAGGTGCCTAAGGCTTCCGCACTGATTGATAGGGAAGTCTTCCAGTCTTCCAAATCAGTTGAAATGGCAGACTTGCAACAAATAACATATAACAAATATTAACAAATGGTAAGTAAGGGCGTTTTCTTGAGGCTTGGCATGCCGATTTGGTCCCTCACATGGGAACGGGTAGAGGATCTCAGGACGGGAGTTGGTCCAATGTCAGTTGTGATGTCGCATTGGTTTCGGGTCGAAGACGCCTGGCTGAAACGGATTGAAGGTTGCTTGAGATCATTTTTCACATTTTTTTGTTTCCCATGACTTTTGCTGACTCAAGAGAAAACACAGAAAATGCAAGTCCGGCCTTGTGCATGTTGCAAATTGCCATGTTGTCCCTTGGGTTTGGTGAGGAAACAACTCAAAGAGAAGACGAGCGAGTTGACGGACTTGCAAAATACAACTCCTGAGGCACAGACGTGCATGCTCTAAGGGGTGATGCAAGGATGGAAAGTTATACAATAATAAAACTCAATGTGATATACTGAGGCACTATAGTCATTCCATGGTTTCTGGTATTACATGATGCTATCCCACTGACAATTGTTGTTTCATATCTGAAAGCACATGTCCTCAAGCAACCATTCTCCCTCATTCCCTGGCAGCTAATATGGTTTGCCAGGCATTGTGGGAAAGGGACTTGGATGTGGTCCTGACAGAGCTTGATCGAATGGACGAAGAGGAGGAGCGGAAACGCCAACGAAAACTCAATGACATGGGCAGTAAAAAATATTTTATTGGATACATGACCTACTTTTGAAGGTCCAGAGTATATAGTAAGTAGATAACAACTGCTGTTATAACTACCGTACCTTGAAAAATTGCAATTTCCAGAAGTGGTTTGTTGGTTGACAAGTCCCAGAAGTAGGAAGATAACAGCCCCAGCCACTATCTACTTCCTAAAGTACCGTACCCTGAGTACTTTGGAACTCTTCCAGAGATTCTTGACATTCCTGGAAAGCAGCCAGCAGAATCTGTTTTATTTCTGTTTGTTTCTTGAATGCATGTGCATGCCAAGGAGGAGATGAAAAAAGAAGAAGGTCGGTTGAGGTGTGGTTTTTCAGATCTTTTTAGAGATTTTGGGGGGTGAAGAATTGCTCCATCTGAGGTCTGGAAAGAGGACTAAATCACGAGCTCCCAAAGCAAAAGCCACAAAAGGTAAAGACAAGGCACTGGTGAAAATGGCACTCGATTGGCTAGCATTCCGATGGTTGGAGCAACATTTTTGGAACATTTTTGCAACATGTTGGCTTTTTCCATAATTTTTACATATTTTTACGATGGTTTTGAAATGGTTTTAATGTGTTTTACATGTCGAGAGCAGCCTCTAATTTCAGAAATGTTCAGAGATGCAGGGAAGGCAATTCAGGGTGAGATGCAATGCTGAACTTGGTGGCTTTGAATTATTTTGATTTTGATCGTTTTGGTCTTTTGTCACCAACAGCCAATGCGCATCTGAATATTGGTGTGCTAAGTCTCCTTTCCGATGTTTCGTTGGAGAGAAAAGGCAGCACGAATGTCAAAGGATCGTGAGTCGTGATTCAGTGATGCGTGGACTCCTTGCAACAGCAGCTTCAGGAAGACGAAGATGTTCCAATGGAACCTGATGAAGAAGAAGATGATGAAGAGGACAGTGTCAGATCGCAGAAGAGAACAGATGTTGTGTAGAGTCTAAATTCAAATGGCTTGTTTCAAGTCTGTTCCAAGCCTCAGCGGCACCTCAGACTTGAATTCCATGGCAGGAGCTTCCAGCCCCCAAGAAGCAGAAGAAGGAAAAAGGGGAAGAAAGCAGTTGGGAGACCAAATCCACTCCAGTCCATGGGCAGAGACTCAAGAAAGTGCTTGTATGATCCAATTTGAAGTCCCATGTTTTTAGTTTTGGAAAAAAGGCAATGACAAAGTTTTATGTTTTGGCCTTTGAACTTTGCTATGTTGCTAATATTTGCTCATATTTGCTCACTCTTGGAAGTTTTGCTCATTGCTGGAATTCATGAGGTACTGAGCTCTTGGCACGTCTCAAGGAGGGGGTGGTTTGCCAGAGCACAGAGCTCAAACACTTTGTGTTTGTCGTTCCGGCCATGGAGTTAGGTACAGGGAAGAATTGCTGCCTTAGGGCCATACTGGGGCCATACTGTAGAGTACCTGTATGAGCTTTGCTAAAGTGCAGCAACAAAAACGGCATCAACCTGTCATGACCACCATCTCCAGGAGCGACAAAAGCAGAGGGCTTCGCTTTTGCCGTCATGAGAGGCAGAGCGCCTTCGAACGCCTTCAAGCGAGCTTCTTCGGCTCTAGTGTCGTGGTGTACTGTAAGATTGGTAGATGAGCTCAGAACATGAACTGTTGGAATCTTCAGAAATTTGTGACAAGAACTTCTGAAGATATTGAAGATAAGTCAAAGTCGACTTGTGACATTGCAACTGATTCTTGTAGATCCTGATCAGTTTTTTTGGGGTTGAGCTTATCAGTGGCTTGCAAGCCCTTGCACTGTACAGAGGGCTGAACTTCTGCGGGGCAGAGGGAAGGGGAGAGTGACTCCAACCTTCATCTGACGGATGAGAGTTGGCAGTCACGCTTTGAAACGCCAAAAAGATGGTGTGCAAATGGCGGCTTCATATTCTCAGTGGATGACTGGATGACCTTTTTATAAGACGATTTTATTTGTAAGTAGTTCATATCCAGACCAACAAGATGTGATTTTGGAATACTGTACTTAAGCCCAAATCTTGCGTTCAGTTTCGAGTTTTCGACATTTCACTGAAAGCTGATCATGACTTCTGTGACAGGACCTATCTGAATGTGAGTCAATATATATATATATACATATATAGACTTCAGAAAATGAGGAAACCTGCCTTCAGAGACAGTGAGCACTACATCACAAACACGACATGACTGTTGCTTCTATGACAGAGAAAGACATTTGTCATACATTTGTTTGAGTCCATATTCGTCTAGTCTATTAGTTTCTTGTTTTGGAAACCTTTCTGCCTCCATTTGGCACCACCAGGTACACTGACCAGGTGGATGTCTACCATGCTGGCAGCAAAGCTCGACGCATGGCGCTCCAAATTCAGCAGGCGCCAATCTGGCGTAACAGATTCGGTGAAGTTGGAGCGGCAGAGTTTCACATCGTGAGGTTTGTGCTATTTTGGCTGGCCTTGTGGTGGCCAACAACTTTGATGTTGCACGCCGACCTTTGATGGAGCGAAGTTTTGGAAGACCTGACATGTTTCAACATTTGAAAAAAAGGGGAATCGCAGAAGGCCTAAGTGAAGATGATGATTTTCAAATATTTTCAATGACTTGCTCCCCAGGGAAAAACACACTTTCTCTCAAGGTACTTGAAATAGACATCAACAGACCACGTTTTGGCCAGAGCCAATTTGCATCAACTTTCTCCCAAGTTTCTCATGCTTCATGGTGCCTTAGTCACCCGCCAGCTGATAACAACTACTTCTTCCGCATGGTCTTTGAGATAGGCAGAAGGCCGCTGTATTTCGCGTCGAAGCCGTTGTAATTGGTGAAACTTGAATCTTCCGTGAAGTTGGCATTCTGTACGGCGTTTCGGCCACTTGTTACTTCTAGTAGGACAAACACTGTGTTGCACATGGTTACCTAACCCTTGAAACCTTGAAGCAATCTCCAGGTACAAGATCTTGAATCCTGACAAGCTCCGAGGAAGTTATGGCAAGTCCATTCCTCAGACTCAATCGTCATAGCACGACTTTAAGAAGGCTCCGATGTGTCGCTACAGGTTGATCCACATGCTGCAGGATAGCGTGAAGGTGTGAGGGCCTCCAGGGCCTTTCAACCTCTGGAACTTAATGATGAGCAATATCAACCTGGACAAGTGAGCGCAAACATGAAGTGGCTTTGCTTGGAATTCCTGTATAAACATCCTCAAACCACTGTAAGACCCTCCAAAGAGTCTATCTCAGGGTAGCAAACCAATGATGTTCTTGGCTCCAACATTGGGTCGTTCCGCATTTTTTTGATTTAACCGATGCACCGGAAATCGGAGGGGGAAGTTGTGCGCCAGCTGGACTTCGATTGCCGAAACCTCAAAGATCTTTCCATAAATATATATATATATATATATATATATTCGGTATTGACATTTACGTATTTACGTTTGTATATAATATGATAATATGATGATCATATTTAAGATAGTAAGCATTTACTCAGTATTACCCCAGTGTCTTGTTTGATTTCAAGAAACTCTTTCCACTGAGCGCTGTCCAGCTGACATTCCTCAGGTGTTGGATCGGTCAAAACAGTGTGGAGTGTTGTGAAGGGCAACGCCAAAGCGCTGGCCATGCTCCAGGATCACTTGAAAAAAAATCTGACATCTTTGTTTGTCATTTTGTAGTACTAGGGATGTTTAAGAATTGTGACGATTTCATGTGATTTGTTTTAGTAAATGTATGATTATTTCCGATCATTTATGCTTTGGCAGATGCTGGTAAAGATCAATCATAATCAGATGGGCTTAACGTCACTCAATAGAAATGGATCTCCTCGCAGGATCCGCTGTTGACCATTGCCACCAAAGAGATCTATACAGAGGGCAAAACGCGAGCAGAGGCAGCAATGTTTGTTACCCAGCTTCATTGAAATTCATTGACATGGGCTAAAGTAAAGTCTTGAGAGGGGAACAAACTGCTTTCTTATTTGATATTACTTGATGAGCTAGGCATTACTAGGCTTCAAACTGTTGATATTTGTGTTTTTAGACACTTCTGCAGCCCCCAGCGTCTCAGTGAAGGCTGCTTGATGGCCTTGGTGCAGTTCATGGAATCCAATTATACAGAATGAATCAACATCAGAATGCCGCAGCACAGCGTATGAGAGTGGAACGATCAACATCACATAGGTTTGATGCATCAAGCCTTGCGTCAGACAATTTTTGGCATCTTTGGTTATGAAGAACTAGGCAAATCATGGCAGGTTGGTCAAGAAAGCAAGGACAAAGCGGAGGCTCTTGTGGAGCTGAAGAAAAAGCCACCTGAATCGCAAGTGGAGCAGTGGAGCCAATGTCAGCAGCGTTGGAGAAGGAACATTTTATGACAGCGACAATGAT
>DF240131.1:0-37170 GCA_000507305.1 Breviolum minutum Mf 1.05b.01
TATATAATATAATAATATAGATTATCAGGTTTGTCTGTAACTATATGGTCGTTTCATCATCTCTACAGGCAACCTACACACGAACTACATCATGTGTACTGCACTGTACGCATGTTATCCAAGCAAAGTCCTGTATCTCATATAAACATGAACAACATTCAAAAATTATACAGTATATACATGGCACATGACATTAATACCTATATACGAGATATTTAATACCACCGTACATACATCATTATAGTAATATGAGGTACTGCATATCACATACTGCATCAAAAGTCAAACACAAGTTATCACATACCGTGTATTGGCTAGCAAAAAAAATGTGATTTACGCCATACGCTAACTATACGTTACTAATTATTCCATACACTTTACGTTGTACATCAATACTTATAGCTAATACACGTTGCATGCATGCATGCATGCATTCATGCATGTATGTACGTGTATGTACGTGTATACACATGTGCGTGTGTATATATGTCTGTTTGTCTGTCTGTATGTGTGCATGTATATGTATGTACCTATCTACGTGTGTACGTATGCATATAGTATATGTTTTCAATATTGGCATGTCCGTCAGTTTCATCATACATCAACCAACATAAATCTTATAAATATATACTGCATATACTGTCATATACTGCGTAAATACCATGTTGTCCATCACATTTCTCAGCATCATTTCTCATGCTTTATGTACATTACGCACGCATCACACACTACATATTCTGACCTACAAGCAAATATGTTCTCTATAAATCATACACGATTCATTACATGTCACATATCATGGTGCCACGTGTCTGAGAACTCTGTACCGGACACCATGTTCAGTGCTGGATATCAAGCAATACAAATTGCATCTCACATATCACGTAACATGCATCAAATATCAACTTATGGCTTAAACATTATGTTGAACAAATCTAATCAAATATGTGTTTATGGCCCGACTAGGCCTGCACTGATATGTCTTGATATTCAAAAAAACACTTGCCCCTGCTGAAAGCTTTCAATTTGATCGCCTCCCATTTGTGTTTGTCCTTCCACTCATCCCTAGACTTTCTGAACATGTTATGCCATGTTATGGTTATATTCAATGCATTTCACTGCTTGTCTCATGATCGTCAGCTCTATCCCAAGTGATGGCACAATAAAACAAGATGACATTGCTCTATGTGACTACTCCTAGGCATAGTTCCTTCACTCCCTGCTGCAAGTACTGACATCTTGTGAATTTGAACATTGACTATTCTTGGAAATGTTGACCTTGTATCAGCATCCCATACTAGAAAGACAACTTTGATTGCCTTGGATGTCGCCTTTTCAATTCGTCACGGAGTCTGTGGTTTTAGCCCGTGAAATTTGGGAGCTGGCGCGGTTCAACCCAGTCTGGCAAAAGCCTGGAAGCAGCACGTATTGGCCATTCAAGTCATGCCACCCTTGTGCTTCAACCTTCAAAACAGTGTCAATTAAGACGATTGAGACACGATAAGGAACACTACTGCTGAACTGCAAGCTGGTTTGCAATGAAATCTGAAACCTTATAATTTTGATTTCCGTACATCTGGGGGAAGTCTGAAATCCAAACGAATGAAGACGACATTAAAAACATTTAACGACACAATGTGGTAAATGTTGTGAAGCACCGGGAGAACAGTGGAGTATTCCTCCAGTGAGGGTGGGTGTCTGCACCTCCAAATGGTGCAACGGCAAAGCTGCCAAGAAGAAATGACCGTGCAAACTGCAGGATATAAACATTGCCGGGGCATGCCGGGTGCAAATGCCAGTGGCAACCTGGACTCAATTCTTAGCCAATGTTGACCCACCTTCTGCAGGATGGTCAGCCCTTTACAGGAATGGGAAGCACGGTCCCGTTCTGTCAAAGGTTCAGCAACCAACATCAACATGCTTGTAAGATCTACAGTGAAATTGACTTCTACTTGTGAGTTTGTGCATGAAACATATCAGAACATCAAATATGTATATGCATATCAACATATTCAACGCTATATACTGTTTTTGAACATCTTGTCGTTGCATGCCGTTGATCCCATTTTCACCTCCAGGCGTGCATGTTTTCTCGCACGGTTCCGCTGTGGAGGGCTCTGGCTGTGGGGTCAACCTACCAAAGGCGGGTCCGGCGCACAGGTTTGGAAACTATAAGTCCCTGTGAGCGGAAAATGGAGCAGTAGCGTGTACAGCATGTAGGTCTTCCTATGATTTCTCGTGAACCTAGGATTCGGATTTGGGACTTTACATTTTGGCAAGCAGCTACGAGAGAATTAGACACATTCTATAGCATCATGACAGCCACTGCTCAGGCTCCTATGCAAAGCTGCTATACGATGGACAGTTGGTGCAATCAATTGGGACATTGAGCCAATGAGAGTCTGCCATTTAGATCATGCCGTGGAAATCATCAAATGGCACATGCCTAGAAATAGCGTGGTTTGTTCCAGTGCCCCGAAACCATTGTCTGGGCATGTCTGGGCTTTAGATGGCTGTAGATCCTATCCGATCCAATCTATTCAAAACAACACGGCGGAGACCCGAAAACACACACGACCTCCCATGTAATTGCACCATAGTTGAGGTCTTAACAGGGAAGGAACTCGTTCTTGAAAGGGCAAGCGATTGCAATGAGGAATCCTCCACAAAAAAAGAGAAAACCTATAACATAATAAGAGAACACTGATCAACGCCTTTTGATGCCCGCTTCATATATTGCAAATGCTTTGCCGTGAGTTTTGCCAGTAAAACAGGTCATCTTTTCGATTTTGATCTTGGACACTAGGGCCAATGAATCATGATCCATGAGGCCACGTTCAATCTCCCACTCCACCATGCTGTCCATTAACATCGTAGGATCCTTCTATAAACACCAAAAACAAGAGGAATTGACAGGTCTCGAAGAGGGAATGGCCTCCCGTCTTCTCGTCCATCTACAGCCAAGCCGCGAGACACATCAATTTTTCCGGACCACTATATTTACTATGGTAGGAAGTCGATGCGAGGGGATCACAACAGGGTCACATCACCCATCCGTTTAGCATGTGTTTGCGGTTTGCAAACAACTGTCGTTCAGAATAGTGTCATTTAGCATGCGATCCATGCGCATGTGGGGATATACAAACATGGCAATCAGTATGCATTTTTTCTGAGTGTGATAAGAAATTAATAATCATGAAGAATAAGTGTAAGGCGAAAAAACAATGCATAGATGAATTATGGAGAAAAACAAAAAAGAACAAGGTTACAAGAAAGTCTTGAAAAAAATAAAGACTTGTTGATAGAGATAAAAGAAAAACATAGTAAAGATGTAAAGCAAAGAAAAGAAAAGAAACAAGAACAAACAAGAAAAAGGCAAGGCTTAGATTCAGTACCTCAGGTTTGGCAAAGGGCGGTGGGGTTTGGAACAACGTCAAAACGACGTTCACTTCGTCAACAAATACGTAAATATGTTCGGATTGGTGTCTCCATTTGGTCCATTTTGAGCCAGGTAAAGTCTAGCGAATATGGATGGAGGATTTGATTTCGGATGCTGGGTGGGGAGATGAGATACGACTACAGGGAAGCTGCAGCTCCACCATAAAATCATATATAGACTCTGGAAAAATCGCCAGTCCCCACCTAACAAACATTAAAACATCCGTTGGTTAAGAACTACTAGTAGAATCAATGCAAATCACATTGTTACAGCCACAATTGATGCGACCCCCCTGGAAAGCTCCTGCCAAGCTAAATGACTCAAAATTAGGAAATCGATACGATCTAGCAACTTGGCTGTATCATCATCTATCCGTGTGGCAGTGAACAGTGAACTAGATCAGAAGCTCAAACTGCTTTCAAAGATTCCAACATTGCACGGCGGACTTGCTGGTTGAACGCCTCGACACAATGGCAGGAGACGAATTGTTCTTACAGTCAGGGTCCATTGAATCGAAGGACAGGAGTCTGATCATGTGACCCAACCCTTACTGTAACAAGGGTCTGCACCTCGGGCCAAAACGAACAAACCCATCAGTCTTGGTTCTCCAAATATCTTACATCACTTGGTACTCGGATGCACTATTACAGTAACGCGCTATACACTGTACACCATGAAACTGGATGATTCTTGTTAAGTCTGACATGTGTGTCACATGGTCAAATCATGTCAAATCTGTCGCGCAAAAGCCAAATCCCGTGGTACTTTAGATCCCCTCCTCATAGCTCTCGCATCCGGCCTGGCATGGCCAGACATGTGACAAGAACCCTGGTGGCATATGGTTGCACCTGGTCACTCGTTAGGATTACAGTTCATGTGCACTACACCCCTCTGGAAATCCCCTCAAAGCCATCAGCCAAAAGCACAACAAAATGTTTGGAGAAAATTGTTTTGTCAGTCTCGGGCGCATTTTCTTTCATGGATGTAAAGGGCATTAGAACTAGAATATTAGAATACTATTATCTCGAATATTATGTATTTCAGTCGGAACCTGACAAATGCAGATATTGGCCTAACAGTCCAGCTAATGAAGAATGGCAAATATTGGGTGAATCACAATAATCACAAGTATTCCAGCACCGTTGTTACAATTATACTATATATAAGCCCCCAAATGTGGTGTTCTAGCAATGACAGAAGAGAGCTGGATACCTTCTCCGCCATTCACGTGGTGATTTTCCCTTTGTTATCTTTGGTTGGACAAGAGGGCAAATACAGGCAACGACGCTCAAAGTAAACCATTTTTGAAGGGCAGGAAACTCATTCTGCATCTCTCATGATTCATCACTCATATCTGGTCCAAATCGTGAAGCCCAGTGGAATCTGCTTCTGAAGTTCCTGCAAGCTCAAAGCAGCCCCTTTCAGCGCCTCAATGGTTGCTAGCATCTTTTGACGATCCTTGTCAAGGGAACACTCGGCATCCTGCACAGAATGCATGTGCACCGCTGCAGATACAGAGATCCCATTCAATCGAAGAAGAACAACCTTACGTCTCACAGGTATCATTCTACTTAAGCGAAATGGACCAGCAACAACCCAACATGTACAGTTCTAGCTTGAACTTCAACATAGAAACTTGAAGAACCATTTCTGAGTCTATTTTGAGGTAATCAACAGCACCGTGTACTTTTGCCAATCGAACTGTTAGTGGATCTAAGCGGTCTATTTGTCTGGCTCCAAAGATCTTGTCGAAACATGTGAAAACCATACAGAGCCACTTCTCAGTGGAGGTTCAGGGCACTTGAAGGATATCAGAATGTTTGGAATGGTTGAACTTTTCTTCTTGATGGATTTTGAAGAAAGGGGCTAAAGTAATCTCCTTTCGATGCAAAGTGGAAACTCTGCTTCCGGCATCCAGCACATTAGATTGCAGAACTGGGATTAAAGCCTTCACACGGATATTCTTCCTGGTCCAAATGACTTGAAATTAATGGAAACCTGCTGTATCATTGAATGGACCTCATACCATTATGTATCATTTTGACCCATCATGGGCCTGTCTTCAAGCATGCGAAACAAACCACGCATTCAAATCATTACAACTCGACCCACAACCCACCAAAATCAATTGCTTCCAAAATTTATCGTTGGTGTTTTCTGGGACGATGGTGATACGCTCAGAAAACAGAGAGATACACATTATTTATTCATTCATATAGAAATAGATATGACTCTGACCACATATCATACACATATCGATCATACCGGATCATACATGTTATATTGTTTGTCATGCAACTTTCAATCGACGTCTTTAGAAAACGATCCAGCTCTACTTTGTGTCTTCACCAAATCCACCTGAACATCGAAAGTACGCACGCGATGCTCGATGTCGTCACAAATGGCCATAATCTCCATCGCATGGAGCGGACGATTCATCTGCAAAAATACAAAGACCTGGCGCCAGGAACATGACGTTGTCTCACGGATTTCTGTTGGTTGGTTGGTTGTTTGGTAGATGTTTTATTTTACATTACGCAAGCTTAACCAGTTACCATAGGATACCCATATGCTACCTGAATTCTCTGCCCCGGACATGCTTGGGCTGGGCACTCATGCTATGATGCCATTTGCTTCAGAGTCAACCATCGAGTTGGCGAGTGGGAGAAGTTTCAATTGCCTGAATGCCTCGTTTCAACGGAACCAACAGATTCTTCACCAAAAGGTTTTTGCGGAATCTGCTATCCACTTCTAATCAAAGAGAACTGAAATTATTTAATTACAGTACAAGGCGAATAGTTGAGGATCAATGTAAGTACAGCAAATATTATTTGATAAGTAAAATGTAAAATCCTCTCCATATAGAATCTCTACTCTATACTAGTGTACTGTACCGTACCAACAATGTGGTGGCCGAGATAACGCCCCCCCCTTCACAACATCTCACCACCTCTTCAATGCACCAAAGACGACGAAGAAATGTGGGTCCAGCCAAGATCAGGAGGGTGTGGCAGGAGGCCAAAAAGACTGGAAGGCACATCAAACTGGCCTGGCCACACTTGCAACATCTTGCAGCACAATCTGTCAGGACGTGAGGAATTCCATTATGGTTTTGGTGCTTGATCGGAGTTGTGGAAGAACCATGAACTTCGTCGAACACTTTTTCATACTGTTAAGTTGTAGATAGGCCAACAGCGCTGGAAGAGAATCTAAAATGTTTGAAGGTGGAATCCCATGAAATCATCAGAAAATTTGTAAACAGAAACCTTGAGTGCCGTTGGGCTTTGTCGCTTGCTGAAAACTCTTGGGGGTGGTAGGCAGGCAAACATCCAGGTTTCACTATCAAACTAAGCCAATTCTCACACAGCCATCCAAGTAGAATATCCACAAAACATGTTTTTCTATCTTATTTTGTTTCTTGATTGCAGCATCGGTGGCTGCTCCAGGTATTCTACAGTAGCTCCAGCACCCTGCCTCAATGTTGTTCTGGTCAATGCAATATTTGTCAATCCAAAGTCGCGGTTCACGTTGATGATGGGCCTGGTCTCTGCTCTACGGTGCCAAAATCACAGCAAAATGACACGTTCGTAATGAGCGAGACGAAACAAAAGCAGTAGGGTAGTGTTCTGAAGGCAGCCAATCGTAACGCCAAACAACTTTCCCAAGTAATTCTTTCTCCTTGATATCTTGATTGCTCATTTGAAAAATGCTGCCTGGTGGATTTCAGCTCTTGGGTCTGTATTGCGGATGGTGATGTCTCAAGACAAACTCTGTAAAGCAATTCGCACAAGAGAACAATTTGGGCCTTGAAGGCCATGCGCCAAGTTTGAAGGGCCTGGCAAGCAACGAATTCATGAAAATTCGTTGGATGAATCCAAACGGCTTGACACTTTTTAAAGATTCCAGCACGGCTGGTGCTGGCATTTCAGGTTTAAGGCATCCCAATCGTCCCTACATGTCCCGGCAGGTGCGAGATTTTCTTCCAATAGGATCCAAGCCTTACCAACACAGGGTTGACCCAACAGTTGTTGCTTGATGTTACATTTTCTCTTATTGTTCGGATTCACCCAGCCCTTACTGTCCCGCGCCACAAGACAGTTCTGGTTGTGGTTGTTGTGTTTGTGGTTGTTGTTGTGGTTGTTGTTGTTGTTGTTGTTGTTGTTGTTGTTGTTGTTGTTGTTGTTGTTGTTGTTGTTGTTGTTGTTGTTGTTGTTGTTGTTGGTGTTGGAGACTGGTCAGGCGGAGGCGCTGCGCACGCTCGCTCCAAATCCCATTTCCCAGCCCCCGAAAGGTGTTTAGCACACGCGGTACCTCAAGTATTTTCTTTGGCCCGCCTTGTGTGCCCAAAACCCTTTCTGAATGCTGCTGCTAAAACTATCTAAAGTTAAGTGGGTGGGAGGAACGGAGCTGCAGGGGTCCCAGAATTCCCAACGTCCTAATTTAGGTGTTCCAGGCTCAGAGTGACTTGGTTCAAGCAGTAAGAATTGTTATAGGTTCAGAGGGTCCAGGGATTGAAAATACTGAACAAAATAGAAAGTGCGAAAGGATATCAACCAAGGCCAAATGTTTGGCTTGAGCAACAATGTTGGAAACATTCCCGGAAGCTGGTGGACGACTTAATATTCATCAGGGGAGCCTTGGGACGTAGCCTTTCCACTCCTATATGCGCGTTTGCCATTCTGAAAAGACCCCAAACTAGGATCTTGATGGAAGTTGCAGATTCTGTGATTCCTTGCGTCGTGCTTGACATTAATCACTATGTTGTCACTGGGTTGATGCCTGGTTGCATCTTGTTGCAATCTTCCATGTCAACACGTGTCTTCCACAGTGACATTGTATGAACCCCAGCCTCCCATTTGGCCGCTGGATCATCATGCCAGCTGTGACTCAGAAAAGCGTCAATGTCCTGCTATACGGAGCTCCGGCAAACATCTTCCCACTGGTCACTGGATGTCACTGGTTATGTTTGTCCATGGTACATAAACTTGAGATGGCCTCATCCGCCCCAACACGGATCGAGATGGGTCCAAATATAGTGGGCATCGGCAAACACACAAACCACACTCACACACATGTTGTGCAGGTGACTTTACTGCGGCAGTGTAATCAACAAACGTTGAACTTTGGGTTCTATGATACAACCATTCTTGTTCTTTTTCGTTTGGTATGTCATGATTGGTATGTCATGCTTTGTCTAGTCATCTAGTTCTATTTTTCTATTCGCTTACAGTACTTTGAAAAATCCACCCGAGAAAAAGAGGCATGCTCATTCCCCTTTCCAAAATACAGATGAAAGACGGTCAATTTTGTGCTAATTTCAATCATATTTGAATGGTGATGTCTGGGGGATGTGCAGATGTTCATATAATATACAATAAAAGTCTCGAGTCAAACGAAGCAGCAACAAGGACCTAGGATATTTTTTCACTACATGTTGCCGATTTCATCTTCACACCCCACCTGCAGTCCACAGGGTGTTGACAACGATTGAAGTAATGGATTTGGTGCTGAACCTGCGCAAGGTCAAAACTAGCAAGCAATGCACAGCAATGCTATGTCATCACATACCTTTCGATCGAAAAATTGAATGCTATGACTGCAATGACTAGAAGAGTTCATCCAGGTTCGCAACTTTGAATCGAAGGAGAGACCCTTCATAATCTGCGTGGTAGGCAGGTACAAGGGGGAGAGGGCAGGTTGCAGTGCTGCATCCGCCTGCCATGTCTTCACGACGTATTTTGCCCATTGAAATGTAGCGACAGGCGTTTTTTGCGGCTTCCATCACCTTGTCCTGGCTGCCAAGTACGGGTTGACGCTTTGGAGGCCATAAAATGCCACAAGGCCCTTTAAATGAAATTAACCCAAGTCCATAAAGTGTGAGTTACGAAGAAGTTTCAAAATATTTCAGAATCTGTGTGATGTCCCACTTCATGTTGTGATATCTTGCATGAACCGGTCGAACCTTGGAGCGACTGCCCAGAAAACCGGCGATGCTGGAGGCAGCTTTATAAGCTCCCGAGGCTTTCCTGTGGTGCTGTCCAAATAGTTAAGCATCAAATCATATTACACTGTAAAAAGATGACAAAAAGGCTTGCAGACTTACAGAATTTCTTTGGACATTTGTCGAGGTCACTGTTCCTGTCATGATGGTGCTGTTGTTGCTGTTGCTGTTGCTGTTGTTGTTGTTGTTGTTGGTGGTGGTGGTGGTGGTGGTGGTGGTGGTGGTGGTGGTGGTGGTGGTGTTGTTGGTGTTGTTGTTTTCATTCAAACAACATCTCCTTATATTTGTAACTATAAATATTGTATACTGATACTGTATACTGCATACTGTATGTGATATACGTTTGCTGTGTTTTTGTTTCGTATGTTTTTGCATTAGAATGTTCTTGCTCTGGTCTCTTCAACTCCTTCCTTTGATGCCAAAGTCCATATTCACGGCAAGCGCATACTGTTGCCATGACAGAAGTGTATTCATTGCTATTTTGGGTAGCTACCTATAGCACCAGGAGGCCTGCAAAGCGTGATGAAACATGCCAGTTGATGACCTATGCTCCGCTTCTGTCAAGCCCATCTATTTGAGGTGTCCTTTCTTTGGTAGTTATACTGAAAGGGTCCATGTGAGGAAGTGAAAGTGCACATCCAAAAGGGGGTCATTAGCTTATGGAAGGTTCTCCTTGGCTCCAACACCTCAAACAGGTTGCCAGGTCTGAAATTATAAAACTGGCGTACTATAGTTACTATGGACCAACTGACAAACCAAATTGACATGCTCGACATTTCAGCGAACTTTCAAACAAATCCTGGATTTCAGTATTGCCCGAGAAGGAAGTACCTGACCATACACTGGAGTTTTGAGGGATATCTCACATCTTGTTGATATTGCCCAGTGACACAAGCTGAAAATGAACCCAACGTCGTACAAAGGGCATCATCAGCAAGCTACCTCAGAGCAGTTTCAGGTGAAGGATTCCAACACTGGGCGCTCGTTTCAAAACAGCAATCTTTCTTGGCTGGGCCCGTCTGTCGCCACAAAGAAAAATCACAGAAACTAAGTATCATTGACATACTCGCTCTGTGCGTCCCCCTGGAAGACATGTCAAATCAATCCATATCAGGCCTTTCTATGGCCCTTTCAACTTTTCTTTCGTTGAAAAAATATCGTCCACACATGCAAACCAAATTTGAGTCAGCCCAAGGCACCGATAGTCACACCGTAGATCCCGTGAATGCTGGAAAATACAATGGCACCGATAGATCTCAGTGGCAAAGCTGCCATGATTTATGAAGATCACTTTCCTCCATTTCCCTGAACAAATAACACACTGATGCTGAGTAGAAATGCTTTCGATTTTATCGTGATTGCAACTGGTGCATGGCTGATAGCTGCTGCACTGGACATTAAAATGTTTGACATCGGTCATGAGCTTGAAAGGGGTCTTAGGTCTTAGGTCAGCTAGGTGATAGAAGCCAACATGTAACATTCATAGCGATAAGTTCAAACGGTTCAAGGTGAGGCACCAATTTTCCTTAGGTCATAACATGTCAAAAGAATAAAACATCATAAAACCATATGAGGCGCCGTCAAAATACATTATGATTGTCTAGTATGTTTTTGAAGGGTTATCGTTTTTTTTGNTAGTAGTAGTAGTAACAACTTCAATGCTTCGAAACATCTTCTGTTGAAAAGGCTTTGGCCCAGTCACAGGGCCTCCCTCCTTTCCAGGGGCCAATTTTCAACAAATGGTTATCGCTAGGTTATCGCTAGGGTTATCGTTTTTAGGGCTGCGAAATTTCCTCAAACTCTGTCATGATGAGAAACCTTGCACCTGATGACTTGGTGAAAAAGGCTTGGGATGTCTGCAATCAAGACTGGCCAGGATGCTCCATCATGAATATGATGCACTGAAAGGTTATCGTTGTTTGGGGGGGCCATATCGTTTTACAGCGTTTTGTGCATGTCCGATGTCATTTTCAACCCCTCCCTACTAAATTGGTCTTCGCTTATTTTGACCGTGGCTCATATGAAACCACTTGGAAACGCAGTGCCAAGGTGCACAGTCTTTCCCCAGGAGGCCTGGCATTTGAATGCATGGGCGTCCATCTTGTATGCCCAGGGGTCGTGCATAGCCGGTGCTTTGGGTTCACTGGCGATTTAAGGTTTCTGTGATCTTGTGAACTGGTTTGTGGGCTTGTGAAACATCAGCTAGTGGTTTGGGTATGAAATACTAGGATGTAGGGGGCCCCAAGGGAATCATGTACAAACAATAACACGAGAATGTATATAATTGTAATGAGCTTTAGCATCAAACTTGTCGGAAATGATTCAAGTTAGACTATGTGACGGAGAAACCAAACAACTGTATTTGTCTTGTTCATGCTACCCGGCATCGGTAAGGACTTTGCTGTGGCACCTTCACAGCCATTGCGGGCAGCAGCACCAAGAAATCGGTCGCCCCCTGGTGGACAATTTGGATCCAAGGAATTCAAGAGAATGCGAAAATCCGATGCGCAGAGTGCAAGCTCTTCTGGTGGATGTGGTAATGAGTCAGATCCCTGAGAACGTTCACAATTGTCTGGCATACTAAGTGATGTTTTGAGAACTTGTGAAACGTGATTGGACGATCTTAGTATCCCCTCTGCTTTTTGCATTTCCGTTTTAAATCAATTCGTTTCTCATGTTCCCGCCCCACAATTACCAGCAATAGGCAGACGTCCCAAATGAAAAAAGAAAAACCAGCAATCGGAAAAAAATAATCATGCAACCGTTCTTGTGAGGGCAGTCCAGTTCCCTTTGATCACAAAACGGCGAACACAATCCACCTTCGTGAGATGCAACAAAGCAAGGCCCACCTGGCTCGGAAGCACAATGGAGCCCGACCCGTGTTTGCTTGTAATTGTGACATGTATTTGCATGTACCATGTTTTGAGATCCGTTGTTCAATTGTCATACCAGGCACCTCCCAACAAGTCCAACAGCTACGGATGTACAGCAGTGCTTCGTAGATGGGGAACTTGAGGCCCAAAACCAAAACTATGGCAAATTGGCAGGCCTGTATACCATCTTCACAAAAGGCTACTCAATCTATACAGCAATATGTATTATCAAATCCTGGGACAACTGTACCGGACAGTTGGCACGGGTACAAAGAACCGTTGTATTCCCAACATAATATATGTCTAGTATATACGTATATAAGGTTGGAGCAACCCGAGAAGTAGAGTCTAAGGTGCTCACCAAAACATGGATTGCCCTCGAAAGCACATAGTGGTGGTCGGAAGTTGCTTGACTTCTTCCACATATTTTCCATTATCAAATTTGATTTTACTTCCATCCCCGTGGCGGTTTTTGACACCATGGCACCCATAGACGGTGCACAGTAGCACGGGAAGGGAGTCGCAAACCCAATGCCAAGTACGGGATCTGAAGCAGGTGCCTCAAAAGGTTGGTCTGACACGGTGCAACTATGAAACTATGTCTGATCTGGAATTTGAGGGCATTTACAAGTTGTCCCTAAGGCAGCCACTGATGTGAGGCGGAACAGATCAAGGATGCAAAAGCAGCAATGAATTTTGAGGTGACTGAGACTTTCGGTTCAAAGATCCTAAGATCCTAAAAAGCATGTCAAAGAGACAATACAATTGGTCATCTTACTTCATCTATCTTCATCTCTAGTATTTCCACATATTCCGACCATCCAGTCCGGGGCCAGTCATTGCGAACCACAGCCAGTTTGGATGGGAGCCGGGTTCAGGGGTGAATTGCCCCGGGTTCTGTTGGACACACAAAACAATAGGTGGCACAATGTCCTCACCCCGGAGTCAGGGTCGCCCCGGTCAGAAGATTAGGTAACTGCTTGAAGTCAAATGAAGGGCTCAGTGTCTGGTTGTCAACACAACAAAAACTGTGACCAATCTTGATGAGCAATCTACAAACAGATCGCAGCACACCTGAGGTTCACAAATTCAAGTCTCATGGAGGGGAATGTACCTAAGGTGATGTTACTCACATGGCATGATCAGGAGACATTGTGGTACTCAATCAACAAGAGTTGTCTTTGTACAGATTCTTCACCACCACTTGCTTGGTATCGCGAGACGTGCCGGGAATGTGCAACCAAGTAGCATAAGGAGGTACATGATCGAAATGGTTCCAATAGTGAATGCGCCTACGTCGGCAATGGCACAGCTTGCACAAGTGCATCACAACAAACAAAGCATGCCGGGTGATGCAGTCCTGCCTCAGGCAGAATACATCTAGTAGAACACGATAATGTAGGATGATTTCGAGAGACGGAGACATGAAACTGACTCTACTCTAAGGATGATGGATGGAACATGGGAGTATCATGGAATATACTATACATAGACAAAGATGAAAACAAAAGATATTTAAAGGTTCTCACACACCATGTATATGACGCGGCATCATGTCTGGTGAATGACTTCATATGTATTGACTGTGCTGCAAACATGAACTCTATGAGTCTATGAGTGGATGACTCGACTGGGGTTCAAGGGTCCCGAATAAGAAACTACGCAGATTGGAATCACCTTTCTGCTGTTGTGAGTTTTTATGATCTTTCACTTACTTTGAGATACTGCATTTGTCAAAAAAAACATTCTCAACTATTCATGTTCTACTGACATGTTTGAATTCCAAGGCTTTCAAACAACAATAACATAATAACAATCTTAGAGCCGATCTTCCTTTCATTCTGCCAAAAGCTCATCTTTGGGAGCTCCTCACTGATCTGGTTCTGAGGGTTGACTTTGGTGTCGTGCCTAGGACGCAGTCTGTCTCTTGATCTTCAATGTAGCACGACGTTCCTTCATTGTAGTGAGGTGGAAGCTGCTTCCTCGGTTATTCAAGCAAGCGGGGATGAAGCTGAGACAAGCACCATGACATACCATGACCATGTCATTTCCGCATTGAAAATGTTTTTTTTTAGATTCCTACAACAATCATCACTTTCTGGAGTTCCATATGCCGTGGCTTCATTCATTGATACTTGGTCGTCGTGTTAAGTCAACCCCTGGCGTGTAAAGTCACCCTCGCATGGGGACACCAAACAAGGAAACCGTCTTACATTGATGCACGATGATGCACGACTTGTTTGACCTACGTAGTCAGTACGTGCAACCGAGTTGCATAAACGTCACGATGTTCTCAGTATGAAACACCGCACACTTGACCCCAATGATGATGAGAAGAATCGCACCGACCTGCGAGCGGAGCAAATGGCTTGTAGCGACATGGGCAGGTTTGGGCCCATGGCGATGAAACATACACATCACATACACACATAGTATATGTATATACTGTATATGTATTTGCATGTGCAATGTATAGTGTCTATTTATTATACACATTGGTTTAATATATATGGGACAGCACTCTATGGTTCCACACACTCAAATTGTAATGCCCAATGACCCGTACTACTACTCCAACTACTAATCCTACTGCTACTGCTGCTACTGCTGCTACTACTACTACTGATACTACTACTACTACTACTACTACTACTACTACTACTACTACTACTACTACTACGACTACGACTACTACTACTACTACTACTACTACGACGACGACGACGACGACGACGACGACGACGACGACTACTACTACTACTACTACTACTACGACTACGACTACGACTACGACTACGACTACGACTACGACTACGACTACGACTACGACTACTACTACTACTACTACTCCTACTACTCCTACTATTTCTGCTGCTGCTACTAGTACGAATAATAATACGTACTAGCAACTACTAGTAACTACTAGCAACTACTAGTAACTACTAGCAACTACTAGTATAACAACAAGTAAGTACAAGCAACTACAGGTAACTACTAGTAGAACAACAAGGAAGTACAAGCAACTACAGGTAACTATTAGTAACTGCGAGTAACTACTTACCAGTAACCAGTACTACTAACGACTACGAACTACTACTAAGAACTACAAACTACTATTAAGAACTACTAAGAACTACAACCCACTACTACCAATTGCTACCAATTAGTAAGAAGTACTAGCATCTACCAACTACCTCTACTACTACTCCTGCTGCTGCTGCTACTGCTAACTACAGCAACTGGTATTGCTACTGCTGCTCCTGATGCTACTTGGGTGTGAGGGACCATACCATTGGGGGGACTGGGAACGTGGAGCGTGCATATATTCATCAGCGCACATATATGGAACAAGCCATACACCTGTGGAGCACCACCGGAGGCGAGATCAAAAAAAACAGGAGGTCACCAGTTCTCTCCAGGGTCATGGAAGCTTCAGCTGATGAATCATCTCAATCTTTCAGCTCCACACGGCCAAGGACATCTACAAAAAAACACGATAGAATATAACTATTATGTATAGCTTATGTAGCTGAAGAACGGTTCCTTGGCGCGGAGTTACATAACCAATGCTCCCCCCAAACAGGCGTACCTTGGAGCCAAAGCGATCGGAGGGAAGAACGGCACACAGCCATGCGCAGCATCCCAAGGAGCGAAGCACATCACGAACCAACATGATCAGAGCTGATTCAAAGGTCCAAGAGGTGCAGACCTTGGTTTGGGGGTAAGATAATTGAATCTTGTCGATCGGATGTGAATGTCCCGTGTATTGGTAGGTTTCGAGATTTGATTTTGAACATTTCCAATTTTTAATTACAATCAAAGCACCAAAAATCAAATTGCCATCCCAGCGAAAGTCTCTAAATTTTACAATGGTCACCTGAAAAGGACTGGAAAAGGACCAGTGGGTAGTGGATTCCCAGGTCTTGTACCATCCCATGATCTTTATGCCTGTTGCTCCCCACTTAGATTGCTGGGCCAGGTACGGTATCAGCTCCCTAAATTTGAGATCACACTCACAGGACTATAGAAAACACACATTAGTAGGCGTCGCACGCGGTGGGTGAAGCCGACACTTCTGGATATTCAAAGTGTTGAAATGGAAGTCTTATCTCAAGCCTTCAAATTGTCAAATCTTTGGTCGTTTGAGCTTGATTTTATAGATTCTAATTGAAGAACCTACCATCACATTGAGCTCAAAATATCGGAAATGTTGAAAGAAGTCAAGATCCACACCGACTCCAGCTGACAAAGGGTAACCGCCTGATGAGTCACTATGATCCAATCACGTGAAGTCAAGGCACCCACCACATGGACAGGCCCATTAAGGCAGCTCCAAGTGCATACGCTGGCAAGCGCACACGCCAATGTACCTCTTTCCGGACAGACTACATTACATGGACCAGCAAATTACGGAGAAATGCCTTCAACACGGGCCACCTTGGCCACCCAGACGAAGGGAATCGAAGGGATCTGGAGAAAGTTGACTCAAACTTTGACACCTCCTTGATTTGCTTCCCCTTTGCATAAACTCTCCATTGAAACTGGAAGGTTGGGTTTCAGGATGACATCCGCTGGAAAACAGCCTTGCGACGATGTAAAAGGTGTGTAGACGTGTTTATAGCAGGTGCGGTACAGCACTATACATTGAATAGCATTCAATAACACTGGCATGCAGATTTATTACAATGATAGGTAGCCTGCTCTTCGTGTGTTGGCATGCAAGGAGGGATGTCACAACTCACGTTGCAGGGCATGAAAACGGAAAACGGTGCATCTAGCAGTCATTTAAAAGAAATCCTGCAACAACATGATGCAGTACATACAATCATGCCATAAATGGCACCTGATCCCCAGTTCAACTTGCCTAAAAGGGAAAAGTCGGTGGAGATGAATTGCATTGCAGCAGCCAGGAGAGAGTTGCTCATCTTACAAGGAGAGAGATTCTCATCTTACAAGAAATCTGGAATAATTTCAAGTTGTGTAAATTTGTTTCTATACTCAATCTGAAACAGGAGAAAATGGCCAATAGTCAATAGGAGGATAAATAAAGTTTCTGACACTCACTCTGGACTTGCTGCCCTTTTGGGCGGCAATGTGTTCATTGCTGAAAGTTAAACAACCACATGCGCATATTTAGGTATGTGTGCATATGCTTTGCGAAATGACTGGTGGCAGTTTCAAGTAAAACTAATGCACTACGACGACTACTATAATCTGAGTCATACTATTGCAGGCTGGAAATGCCCTGTACTCATTTTGTTCCAGCCTTCAATGTCTAGAATGCCACTTGAAACTTCGTGCGCCTGTGGTATATGAACGTTCAGTAGCTAGAGTGGCTATGGTAAGTCTGGATGCAAGCTCCCAAATGTTGCTCCCATAGTGGACGTGTTATAGTTCACTCTCGACAGTGGAGATTGTGTACCAGTGTACTGTGTACCGTCCACAGTCTTGAGTCCACAATATGTTGAATCTACCTCAATCAATAATAATACATTCTTCACTTTCTTCCATCGCTTCCATCTCATGACTCTCATAGACATATTTGCATCTCAGCCACGCGTCGATTCGCTTTCTGAGCTTCAGAGAGGGCATGACTCACAAACTCACAACCTCGGGTGCAAGAGTATCCAGCATTCTTGTTGCAATCATACCGACGTTGCATAGAAGAGTTCCCATGAATCTCTATCCAATGTCTGGTGAGTTCCCGCGATTTTCGATGTGCGTTTTAAATCATAAAGACGCATCAAAGGATATGTATTGAATCTACTTCACGTAGAGTGTCCAGGATAGATAGATCAATAAATAGTAATATCTAAGAATCCTACAGAGACTTACTTGATTTCATGCTTTGGGTTCCACCCTGAATCACTGAATCAACCATGGAGCTCGTGTCATCATCGGTTTCCTTCACTGCCATGGGAGCTGCCGCCGGCTTTTCACAACCTCGGATGCAACAGTATCCAGTACGGAAGGTGGACCACGATCCTCTGTTGTCTCTTGCAAAATACAATGCTACCATCTCCTAGAACCCTGACTTTTCGTTCAAACACAATCTCTGGCAAGGAAGCGTCAGTAATTTTAGGCCACATGATCCGCACATGATCCTAGGGGTAAGAAAAAGCAAGAACAATGAATTGTTCAGGATACTTCTTGTTGCAATCATACCGACGTTGCAAAGAAGAGTTCCCATGAATCTCTATCCAATGTCTGGTGAGTTCCCCTGATTTTTGATGTGTGCTTTAAATCATAAAGACACATTAAAGGATATGTATTGAATCTACTGCACGTAGAGTGTCCAGGATAGATAGATCAATAAATAGTAATATCTAAGAATCCTACAGAGACTTACTTGATTTCATGGTGTGGGTTCCACCCTGAATCACTGAATCAACCATGGAGCTCGTGTCATCTTCGTTTTCCTTCACTGCCATGGCAGCTGCCGTCATGATTGCGGCCGCCGCCTTTCCTTGTTCGCCTGTGGCAAGCTTCGCGAGTGATTCATCATATCATGTCAATGTTCTTGTAGGATCATCGGGATTTGGTGAGTATCTGAACCCCAAGTCACTTTATTTTCAACAACTATCATGTCTGTACTATATCTTATATTTCACGATCAGTGTATAAGTTGGTTTATATACAATGTTCTCTAACTTTCGACCATGGGCTCTTTGTTGTGGTTACTAGGAACTAACTCAGTGGAAGGAACGCCTAAAGACAACAAAGATACCGCTTTCCATGCGGGCATTCAATCATCAATCCGCGTGAGTCCCACACTCATCAGCTCACTAAACCGAAGAAAGAGATCCAGCTTCCACAGATTCGATGGGATGAGAAGGATGAGGATGAGGATGAGGATGAGGATGAGGATGAGGATGAGGATGAGGATGAGGATGATGATGATGATGATGATGATGATGATGATGATGATGATGATGATGATGACGATGGTGATGACGATGACGATGACGACGACGATGACGATGAGGACGATGATGGCGATGATGATTATGATGCTGATGGTGATGATGATGATCATGATGATGATCATGATGATGATGATGATGATGATGATGATGATGAAGATGAAGCCAGCTTTTGCATAGTTGTTCTTCACGTCTGGGGGTGATATCCCAGGGTATGCGTGCGGTTCATCTCCGCCTCCCTGATGCTGATGATGTTGTCGTTGTTGTTGATGATGATTTTTAGGGTGCAACGCATTTGCGTTCCATTAAAATTGATGGAAAAAACACATAAACTCCATGTATTCACGTGATAGGTAGTTCACAGCCCGGGGATATTTATATATATATATATATTATATGTTTATGTATATTATATGGAACATGTTTTAAGGCTGCACGCACAGAAAAACCCGCAGTGGTTTCGGCGGCGTTTTGATCTTGGATTCCTGATTTGAAAATTCTGCAGGCAGTTCGCTCTGTTGTTTTTCATGGTCTTGTTCCAATGTGTTTGACAAAAAAGGATATCTAAGGTCTTTTTTGCAATGGAACATCGATAAGTGGAAGTCTTGGCACAGCCTTTTTTGAGAGACCGCAAAACTAACTATCTAGATTTCATGTTGGTTCTTGGAGTGTTTGCCCGAATGAAACATTGGCAGGTAAGTTTAAGGGCGAATGCCTCGCACATGAGGCGGGATGCGGCCAAGTTGGACATCGCTTGGAAAGCTGCAGCTGCAAGGCCGCCGTGGAGATTCGAAGATTGAGATGGAAGTTAGAGAAGACCAGACATAAAGTCGGTGCAAGAAACAATCCCGGTCGGCAAAACAGAAAGTCTGGATATACGAAGGAGAAGGAAAACCTATTGTGAAAAACGAAACAAGGACAGCAGATCGACATGGTGTGGATTTCGCGGAGGCCTCCAGAACGCCATGGAAAATCACACGTTGGCATATGCTCCAACATGGCTTCTTGCATCGACCGACTCGATGTTTGACTTCAACCATGAATGATCAGGCAAGAAAAAAGGAAACAAAGACTGAGAGGGACGCTGCTGCGAGGGAAAGCGGTTGTCCCCACTCCGCCCCACCCCAAACCAAATGACAGAGATGCATGGGTAGCCTTATGCACACCATACAATGGATGTGTGTTGAAGTTGACATGAACGTTATCACCCCCACCCCGCCCCAACCCCCAACCCCAACCCAAAATGAAAAACATGTACGTATATTATATCATATAATATATTTCATTGCGGGTTTTTACATGCGCGCATGGTTTTAGCCGCTCGAATCCAAAGTTGCCCATGCCAGTGTGTTCTTGCATGATTTGGCCCAGCCCTGCTCATGCTCCTTTCGCTTTCAGTCCAAGATCCTGCCTGTTTTTGCCATTGCGGAACTGGCAACCCACACAAGGAAGCACACAAAGGCTGGCCCAATACGGAGCCCAAGCTGCAGAGGTCCGGTGGTTGTTACATGGTTGTACGTTTGGAAATAGACTGATCCATGAAATCTATGATGTTGGTCTTGACAAAGCACACCGGACAAATTTCGACTTGGCAAGTTGACAGGATTATGGTACATCGTGGTACGATTTGTTTGTCAAGCTATCGGAAGGTGAGGCCACGGCTTCCATGGTCGTTTTGGCTTGTTGCGAGTTGCCATTCTATGCAAACCTGAGCTACAATCATGAAACCTTAGTCTCGCGTCTCCAAAGCTCCGATGCTAAACACTTCTAGACTGTCTGATGTACCAAAGTGTCAGTCTGTTGAGAGTCAACGAAACCTTCATGGTGGATGAGACAGCACACTTTTTCAAGCTTTTTCATCGCATTTCCTCTATGCACGTGTGCACGGACAGGACGCAATTTTGCGACACCTCCCATGCCACAGATCATATATCCATTGGCAAAACATAAGCACTTCTTGGGATGTACGCCTTTCGTTAGCAAGCGATGGCTATCAGTAGCAAACGATCTTGCAAGCTCTAAGGTAAATGTAATAGTGCGGCGATTGCATCTTGCTAATTGGTGATTATGACTTGCATTCATGGCACTTCACTTGCTCCAGCACTTGCTAACCCCAGGGAACATCTATATAAATCTAAGTCTAAGTAGTATCCAGAGAAGTGCTGGGAAATTCCAATCTTCTCCGGGAACTCCCCTGGCTTTAGCATTGTCCATCCACCAGGCAAATCGAGTTTAAGCGAATAGAGAACCAATGACAAGGATATGAAAGGACCATCAAAGAAACCATAGAATATATGATCCTTGATAACAAAATATTATATAAAGTATTGATAAGTAAACTATAACATTCAATCATTTGTAATGTGTAATCATCAAAAACAGAAACACGCATACATATCCGAGGTTTCAAGAGGTTTCTAGCAAGTTGCTGGATTGTTGCCAAGTGGCAAGTCTATGGACACAGTGTATATTACGTGCATTATCTATCTACGAAAGGGGGAGACCGAGTTTTATTTGGGGAAACATACTTGTTTTGTGTGTGTGTGTGTGCGTGTGACATGCTGTTCACCCCAGCAAGGACATCTTTGTGCCAGGTTTGCACTCGGTGCAGCGCTCGGACATTTGGCAAATGGACTTTTCCGGAATTGAGAGTCTCAAACTCATCAAACTCACTTCAAACTTGCCTACATTGACCTTGCTTTGAACCATTTTGAACCTAGCTGGCTTTGAATCCACACAAGGAAAAAACATAAATCCACACCCAAGGAACATCAAAACAGCTTGAGAGAATTCGCAATTTGAGGCTCTCAATTTTCAGAACTATGACCATGATGAATGATTCTTCAACAAAGTCAAATCCATTTCTTTATATTCTACCAATCAGAACTTTCACAAGTTTTTCACTGACTTGGGCCTCACCCTTTCAAGGTCCAAAGCCTATGGGTTCTCGCGGCCATAATGTCACTGGACCTGGAGATAAACATTAGATCTGAATGCACAAGCTGAAGACCATGGAATCATTGCGCGATATTGCGCCCATGTGAAGGAATATGCTGTGTGAGAAGATAAATTAGGAATCCTAAGACCCTGGACCTCCAGCTGAGGCTGAGGAAGTATTAGTATTTGGACATGCAAAATTAAACCCTACCCCAAACACGCTGTCAGGATGTGATTTAGGTTGTTCGGGTCCTTTTGTCACGAAGGAGTCTTTTCATGTTCAATTCAGAGTCCCACAAAGCTCTGCCACATGCATTGCTGTATCAATAGGCAAACGTGGCATAACTTGATGTAGTTTGATTCCTGATCTATTGGTAGCCGGTGAGGCAAACTGGTCACACGGTGTGAGGCACAAAGAGTGACATGACCAATTACAGCAAGGGCTGAATGTGTGCAAAGGGGGTCTTTGAAGAAGCATACTGACGCACCCTTCTGCTCCTGGGTGAACAAATACTGGAATGATCCCCCATTGTGGCGCCTGTCGCCATTGTGGACGGGACACCTGCCAACAGGCAATCAATAACAAGCTGCGGGTCGAATGGCCAGAAATCGCGTCAGGTCAAACCGTTGATCTCCCCAGATCTGCTGCCAACCTACCACTGGAGGCGATGGAGACCTCGAACCTGAGCGAGTCAAATTAGCCATGCCTGTTTTTCAATCCAATGCGTTTTATGTTGCCTCTTCGGGTCTGATAGATGACTTGAGTAGGTCAGGATTTATGATTAATGATTACTGTAAGTTCAAGGTTCAAGTCGGTTCAAGTGTGCATCAAATACTGGTGATAGAATCAACTTTGCGATTGCTCATGCATTGTTCATGCAAACGTAACGTTCATTCCAGCTGCAGCTTGCCAATGCCAGTTGACAAGACAGTCCAACGCCCGTTGTGGACTTGGAAATATTGGGTGGGAAAACAGGTGATTCATGATCACGTCTGATCCTGGCTTGTACTTCAGGATTTAGGCCTGATTGTGGCTTTGGTTCTGCGATCAGCATGATCTGTGGTTTGTGTGTAAAAGCGTAAGTAGTCTTCCAAGCGTGGAAATAGAAAAATATATGAAAAAACCACGAAACAACTGAATACTGAAAACTTGCAGTAATCAGTAAATATACGTACTTAACACATCTTTGCACTATCTTGAACCTATCCATTCCCCATCACGGTATTGATAGCCCATGACATCTTACACCAGGCTCCAAAACGCAAAAGCAAAGAAAGAAATTCTCATGAGGGCTTGAAGCTGCAAAGAATAGCAAGCATTTTGGAAATTTAACTGATGAGCACCTCCAAGAACTGTAGTGTAGCATTTAGAATGGAGCATCTACCAAACATTGTTTGTTCGTGTTTGCTCTATTTTGCTTTGTTCAAATAATTGTGTTCCAATTTCCCTGCTTTACTTGAATCCTAATTGGATTCCAGGTTCCCATACGTTGAGGACTTACCAAGGAGGCAGTGCCCATCACCTGGGCAAAGGCAACTTTTGCAGCGGACCCGAATGTGGCATGTATGTCCAGAGGAATTACCGTATCCCAAAAGAATTGTCGTATATGTAACCATTTTGTGTAGGTGTTGTAACGACATTGATGTCATAGACTATTGAGCTCTTCTATTTTGGTCGGAAATTGAACATCTTATGTGTGGATTGCAGTGTCATCTTGAGCGTCCCTGCTGATGATGGCGGCACCACACAGCTTTGAGGCCAAAACTAGCAGAACCAAGCAGCGGATAGCGTCGGAAGCTGCAATATGTCACTGGATTGAAGATAATCTTGGTTATAGTGACCACAATCAATGACAAGCAGGATTCTGCTAAGATCCCGGGTCCACTCTGTTCTATGGGTGAAATGGAAGCATCTATGGACAGGGTAGATCGCAATGTATGCAATGCGCATGCATTTGTACTGAGAACCAACCAACAACATTTCCAGTCAGGTGAACATCCAAAGGTCCATTCCTGAACTGTCACCTTGGTCTGTAAATTGGATCACTCTACGAAAAACGTTAGGTGACTTGGGCACCTGTGAAGCCACCAGCTGGGACGGAACGGGAGATGGTGCTGGGGAAGACCGAGTGCCTGAAGGTACCCACGGATGGATCCAGTGTGGCGGATCTGAGCTATGGATTTTTTGGGTTGCTGAAAGGGTGAAAACAACGGGAACAAAGTCAAAACTGGTGTATAATGAAAATTTATTAAACATTTACTTTTAAAGTATTGTATACACTTTCTTCAAAATCATTGCTTGAGCCTTTGATTCCAATTCGATATGACCAAGTGAGAGCTGATTAGCTGAGTCCACTATTTTTGACTCTGTTCATGATTGAAGGATCATTCCGTAAATTTGTGGACAGTTCAAATCACTGAACTATCAACCGTTTGTAGATAATTTACGTCTGCAACAAAATCTATATACATTTATGTCCCCTTGAAACAACCCCCGTGGTTTTTCTTCGAAATGCGACCATCGGCACCTGAAAAAGCGATGGAGGTGGGCCTCAAAAGCGAACGTGAAAAGTTCTGAAAAAACGATGGAAACACCTTCTGGAAACCTTCATTTTCGGTTTGTCGGTTTGTGACACTGGCTGACATATTGTGACATATCATTCAATCAAATCAAATCAGAAGAAGCATGATATGGCATGGATGATGCCTGACTACAGTAATTGTGATTGTGATTCTTGTGATTCTTGATATGTTGTGCTTGCAGGTATATTATTTCAGGATTGAAACAGTGGATCAACGTTGGCATTGATGCTTTGGACCCGCTGGGTAGCAAACTCCTGCGCATATCGCGAATGTGGAAAGGCCTGATGCATCATAGGGCAGCTTCACGGAACAGTAGCGCTGGCTTTGTGAATCTATATATTCCAACTGGAAAGTGTCGTTTCTTGAGTTGTTTGCTTTTATGATCATCGATCAAACAAAGAAAACACACACTCATGATGGAGCAAATACTGTACAACACTGTACATATGCAAATATCATCGAATACCATGTTGCTTGAGCATAAAACCCTTGCGCAACTCTTTCGTGAACCGTTCACCTGGACCTCCTTTCGCCGTCTGTTGAGGGTCATGTTTTTTCAAAATGAGAGATCCGGTTGTGATAGTGTACCCTGACAGGTCTTTCGCGGATCTTTCGTAAGTCTTTCACCAAGGTGCAAACTACTGCGAAACATGTGAAAACGCCTTTTGCACTTATCTTGTGAATGTGTCCTGAGGATCTCGATTTTGAAAGCGCTGATGGGTTTTTGCTTGGCTCTCTTAGGTTTAGTATTCTGATAGGCATTCGAGTGAGAAATCACTGTGCAACCGTGGCCCAAAAACATTGGGATACTTTCCACCTTGTCAAATCAAGTAGAATCTGCTCAAATATTGTTTATCAAAACATATCAAATGGAAACATCTCCGGCTTCTGCAAGGTTGAAGGCTTAAGCAGGGCCAATAATCTTTTCTTACCATCTTGCAACCTGATGTACTCTGGGCTGCCTTGAGACCCAAGCCACCGTCCACTGGCAAGAGGTCACTAGGTACGTACCACTGACAGGGACAACCGAAACTCAGAAACTCATGAAGCTTCGGCCTGACTGTGTACAGGGGATGTTTCGTTCACCGCTGCCGTCTCCACCTGCATTCACGTCCGGAGATCCGTGTGGTGCATTGCACCTGGCAACCCTGTTCAAATTCTAGTTGTTGTATTCATATTGTGTATACCATTTCATTGTGTTCACTTGGCATACATGATCCATCATGATCCTACAAAAGTTATAATAAGAATTGCCCAAGACTTTTTCAGGAATTTCTCCAGAAGAGAGGTCAATTCAACCATTTCCCAGAGCAAACCTCCACCACTCTCTCGATGTAATCCAGGCGAACCTTTGGCACCTGCTTCACCACCTGCAAGGTGAACAGCTGATTCCCTTGGATTTTTGGTAGGCCTTGAATCAATGAATAATTGCTTTGGGACATGATTGATGGAAAAAAGTGCTTACACTTCCCAAACAGTAAAATCTTGTCTCAAATAGAATCTACAATATGCCTGTATTTGGGTGACAAATCCGTTGCCAACAGGCCTCCTGATATACAGGGGCCAAATCTTCTCTGATCACCTCCACGATATTGGCCTCAAAGCACATCAATCACCTACCTACAGCAACCTTTGCTAGGAGCGACCTTGAGAGACAGGGTGTTAGGAAGTGTCTTGGTATCAAGGGATCTGTTTCATTCCAAAGCTGTCCAGGAGTTGGCTGATGAGCTCTAATCATCAACAAATCCAAATCATTTACATTTAAGAGAGAACAATTCTCCAAACAAGCAATCCGCGGCGCCTGTGGCAACTCAACGGCCTGTTCCTCCACAAGAACCTCCAACACGACACAATCATCGTTTGATATCTCTTGGTGCTGCATGCTAAGGCAGAATTGGAGTATGCCATAGCATGGCTGTCAACACATGGCTACCACGACTCTAATCTGCAGAAGGAAACGCATCTGCAATGCGGTTATATGTTCTTGGAGCAGCAGCGTCAAGTTTCAGGATGTTGCTTTCGTGTATGCAACACCAATTTATTTACAGCGCACCATCTTGGAAATTCACATTGCTAAGTTCGTGATGTTAAATCAATCACCCATGAATTGATCATGGGGTTTACCCAAGCCACTCACCTGTGGCACATGCACCACTCGCTCCTGAACCTGTCACGAGGCCAGTCGAACGTTCCAACAAAGTTATTGGCAAATGGCCACCCTTGCCTCCAAACAATTCGGACTAAGATCTTTCACGAGCGTGGTTTGCAATTGCACAGATATGAGGTAATTCAAAGGAATGTGAATGGGATCGGCACAACTACAGAGAATGCAAGATGCTTAAGGCTTAGATGCTTTGAGACTGAAACCACTTTGTTGTACTCAAACCACTAGGGATGCTTGTTGTTCTTGATCTCAGTCTTTTCCTGTCCCCTAGTGGATCTCTAGTAGAATCAATAGCATGGTTTTGATGACATGATTCATCTTTACGATCCCCAACATTGTTGACAAAGAGCAAACAAATCAACACAAATCAAGAATTCTCGATAATGGATAAATGTCAACGCTCAAACTTTGACAAACATGGACTTATAATAACTCATGGTCCGTAGCCATAGCATTTTACCATGGAACACGTGATCACTGGAACACCCAAAGGCCCAAGTGCGCCGAACGCAGGTGCATCGCCTGGGTTGAGATCTTTGGCACCACACGATCACGTGATTGAAATTGTGGTTTCAACACCTGCATGTCGCTGCGTGCTGCAGGTGGGTGAACTCCAGTGACTGCAGTGTCCAAAATGTCCAGAATCAACGAGAATCAGGCAACATGATGCAACATGAATCAACCGGCATGCTGAAAATATGTTTTCTTAGCCTTTCTCAGCCTTTATTCCCTATCAAAACATCTTGAAATCCCATGAAATCCTGACAGTCACAAATCTGCCGGGGCGAGTCCTGAGTGATCACATCCACGGTGTGTACTTGTTCCACCTATCCAAAACAAGAGTTTCTGGATGTGGGAAACGCTTCCAACTGCAGGACGTGGATTAGCCCTCAAAATTAGTGAAGTTGAAGCCAGGTGCTAAGGCGGGCAGCCACAACTTGCTAACTGCTGATATCTGAAGATGTTTCTCGGGTACAAATTGAAGTCGGATTTAGACAAACACGTGCTTAGACTTCGTCAATGCTGAGAATCTCTAAATGACCTTTGGAGATTTCCGTCGTTGAAACCAGTCAATTGAAACATTGGCAGAATAAGCTTAAATGAAGCTAGAGAGGTCCCCCGCATCACGACATCATGTGAAGCACCTCCACAGGTTGCTCGTGCACAAGGCTCACCGGTACCTCGATGGCCTGCAACGTGCTGGATGGGGAGGCCAGAACTGGAGAAAGGGTGGCACCATGGATGAATTTGAATGGACGATTGTGGAGATCGTTTGATTACAACAACTTACTAGCACATACAATTAACGTATGTTACACAAATACTACTAGTAAAACTACTGTTTGGAAAATCCCCGCTCAATGTGAACATTTTGTCAACTGCGTATGACTCAAAGGTTGAACAGCCCTGGCAAGAATTTGTATTCCAAGTCAGCCTTGGTCTCAGCCTGTAGCTCCACCTGTCAACGATGCATGGAAGTATGGGGATGTATGGAGATGTATCATCATTGAATTATCGTCATTGAGTAAGTAGAACCATAGATGCAAATAGATGATATATGATACCGTATAATATGTACGTATAATATATACAGTATGGATACATGATAAATTGTGAAGCATACACAGTCAATTGATGTCGATTGTGTATCAGTCAAGTCATAGATGTCATATCATATCACATCCCACATTATGAAGGTTGATCTTTCGATTTGGGAGTCTTGGACGTTACATGTCCGTCCCTGTCAGAGGATCCAGCACAAACAAAACGACTTTCAACATAGTCAGGTAACCTATGTAAATATGGAGAACCCTCATGCTGCTGGTTTGCTCGCAAGAGCAATGTGGATAGAGTAGAGTAAGCCTTGCCAAAAGGATCTTGAAGTATCCTAACATCCTGCGATGTAGGTCATTCAAAAGTCTGCTGAGTGTGATGACATTGTTAGACATAAGCATAGCGCTTGTTGGTCCCTCAAACTCCACTCTTGACACCATGATGCTTCACCATGAGGATTCCCACCTTGGGATACTCCCTCGGTACATCTTGCCTTATCTCGTTGCACAGTGGACACGGTTTGAACCAGTCAAAATCGAGCGCACAAACATGGCAGGATCCTGACAAAACAATCTCACTGCCCTTGTTTGCTGTGAACTTTCGACCTTACTTGTACCTTTGCAAATTACTTGTTCAATCTCTCAAATACATTGAAAACAGCTTGTTCACAGGGGTGTCCCTCAGAATGACGTGTGTTTCCGGGTCTGTTTCGGAGTCTCTTTCGCCAAGTCGAACCTCCCAGCCTTACTTAAAGTTGAGTACAGTTTCAGTATACCAACAAGAATATTAATGCAATAATGTACTATAATATAAACATACTATAATATACTATATATACTATACATACAGTATCTGTTCAATGTAATTGAATGCCTTTGACTTCTTCTGGTCCCCACGTCCTCCTTTCAGCCAAGGAGCCACTGCAACTTTGGCACTTCACGAATCCGCTCGACGCCCATCACTTGAGGAACCTAGTGACGTCCGTGACATTCTCACCAAGTGTCCCATGAGCCAAACCAGGGGTAATTTGATCATGGTCTGCAAGCTGTCTATTCTGGTTCTTCGGTTTTTCCGATTTCATATGATTTCAAAATGTATACTGGCCAAAGTTTGTCTAAACTTGTTCTGAGCAAAGGAGTATTCAAGGGGCATTGGTCAATGAGCATTGACTCGCACACACCAACATGAACAAAAAAGAATCAAACAAAAGACCTGGGCCACACCACTGCTGTGAAAGAACCACAACCCCAGACCCTGTGCCTAGGACTTGGGACATTCTAGGACCCACAACGTCTCTCATTACTTCAATTGACAATTGTCTACAAACATGATGACGGGTGACCAGCAAAATCTGGTTGCAAACTGTAAACAACCGCATAAACAGCTTAAGGTAGCAAAGAAAACATCAGATCGACCATGGAGCCATGAGCCAAATATATCCCAACTAGTTCTTGACTCCAAACAACTCCCTCGAGCAGTCAAGTCGCAAATGATTGGAAACAAATAGGAAAAACAGGCACATTTCAGTGCCTCCACTGCTTGTTCATGTTGCAAATGGACTGGAACCTGCTCCCAGCTTCCGCTGGCTATCCCCAACTTGGGGCAAAGGGTGCACATGCGCAAGCCAATCATTCCAGCTCGATCGACACTTGGCACATTATGTTCACAAATGTTCACAACGTGATACAGCACGAGAACACATTTGCATAGGAATTAAAGCAAGAAGCAAAGGCGGGTCATTGGAAGGAGTATGAACCCATCTAGACGAGTAGAGTGTAATGATACAGAATGGAAAAGAACTTGCATATCTTCCACTATACTGTATCTGTACATATCTGTATAGCATGGGAAACTATGCAAACGTCATGTGAAAAGTACCTCTGGTTCCACCATGCCTCTTCGATGCGCTCGAAATAGCGCAATTCATGGCGTTTGATGGGTTTGTCCTTGGAACAATGCGACAAACCATACAATGTTACAAGAATCATAAAGAATCCAAATACATCTAAATACGAATAGAACTGCTTGTGTCCAAAAAAACATGAACAACTAAACAACAAGATTAAAGGAATCGTCCTTGCAAAGCTGATGTGCATTCCGTAGCAAAATAATGCAAAATAGATCAAAAAGGTTCTAAGAGCATCTACCATGCCAATTTATACGGGATCATCAACCAGTTGAGGGAAATAGTATGAAATAGTGAGACTGACGTTTCCAGCATCTGCGGACGGCGAGTGTATGTTGACTTAAGCACTGCACCACGTATTGGACCATCGTCTTTGGCACCTTGTCACCAGAGTTAAGAGGCTAGATCATGGCACCACAACCGAAGGATAAAACCAGAGTACATGGAAAAGCACAAAGAAAAGGAAAACGTTTAGACTAGGAAAAAAAATGGACAGCAACATGTATAAAAATGAAAAGGTCAAAACATATCAAAAAACGATAGTACTGATGTAACTCATGTGAGAAATTTCTTATTCAACATGAATATCATGAACTGTGAACTACCAACTCCTGACCAAACAGCCTGCACCACCCTCCGGCCTTTCGAACCACTTCCCGGATCTCAACCTCCGGAACTTCTATGATCTTCTCCTCGCAAGATGCAGAAAGCACAACAAGAAAATGATAGAATCTGATAGAACATGGATGTCAACGTCACAGCCATCCATGATCAATATCAATCCATCCAACTCAAAGCCGTAGCCAGAGCCCCGGCCATTGACTTTGACATTCCCAATCCAAGGGACCTGGTAGAGAACTTGTGGAACCTCCACCACACGTTCCACGTATTCAATCACTGGCTTGGGCACCTGGACACTAAAACGAATCACCAAAAAAATCTGAGAAGAAAGGCATGACACCACCACATTTCACACAATTCACAGGACTGGTGATGCAACTGGCAACATTGAGCCGGCGGTTCTCTTATTAAAAGTCGCTATGGGTAGAGCATGCGAAAATCACAACCATGCCTGTTTCTGGTGTAGGTTTACATTTGGCAGAACAATTTCTCATCGTAATTGCATCAAATGCCACACATGAACGACACAATTCAGCCCTTGGGACCGAGACTTCAAAAAATATCAGTGTATACAGCAAAATCCAATGTCCATGCACGTTCTGCGCGAACATCGTGAAGGGTCACTGGTCTCTTCACAGGACACAGAATCATTTGCAAATATACGCAACATAACCCCTCACGATCCTTGTCGCAGCCTTCTTCTCTACGTACTGCACCTGAACTTTGGGCACTTGTCGAACAACCTGCATCGAGGTCACCAAAAAACAGATTGCATTAATTCTGTGTCAAAAGTAACAGTCGACCGTCCCGCCACCTATTGGACCACTCCAATGGTTCTATCTGCAGATTTGTCGAATCATCTCAGTTGTCTGAACTCCTTCAACAAAATCCACCGTGCTCAAGATGCCTCGCGAACCTCTACACGAGGAACCTGGCAGCCAAATGGGCAGGAGGTTTTTGGATGGATGACATCTTCTATTGCCCCTACTGATCCTACTGGGCGTAGCTTGCTTAACTTGCTTTGATATACTTTGAATTTAGATGGATTTAGATATATAATTGTCTCCAATTAATTGTAATTGATTGTAAGGGTACCAGTATTTAAGCATTATAAAGGCAAGGTTCACACATTCCTGTTTTGGTTAGGCGACATTCCATACGGATCCAGTCTCTTTGCAAGTCCCCAAGAGGCATCCACTGAGGAGGCCTCAATAATATTCTCTCGTACTTCCACCTGGCGCATCTCACAATGCCCCCACACATGATTGACTCTAAAGGAAATCGTTGGAAGAGATTCTCCACTTGGCAGAAAAGAAGGGAAAAATGGCAGAATATGGAAGATGTCTTGTTTGGACTATATTTGGTGGTTACTATGAATCACAAACACATGACATGGTGAAACTTGCCCCTCACTCCTTTGGACCAAGCAACATTCAACACCAAATGATCTGATTTTTTTAATCGTTGGTATCGAGGTGCCTGTGGCACTTCCTCCAAACGCTCCATCAACCTCAGATCAGGGCAAACATGGCTATGTGATGATCACACCTGGCGGGTGCTGGTAGTGGAACCTCGGCAAAGAGAACACTTAGCTATAAATATGTGTCCGTCGCTTACTAACTTTCAAGTCACATGAACTATGCAGTATACACTCTAGATGAAACCCGTATTCTATTCATTCACATGTACAGTAGTTTATCTCCAAGTTAACTAAATCAACTTGACTTGCAAAACACAACACAAACGTTGCATCAACACAAGAACCCTTTTTAAGCTGCCCAACTGAACAGTTGGCTTTTCCACTTGCCGTTCCACCTGGCGAAGACATTTATGTGTCGGGTGGTTCCCCAAAGGTCGATACTGCGATACGGATCGAAATAATCCACTTTGAATGAACAACATTACAACATCATAGAGATAGAATATGAAACGCTGTGCGATGCTGTGAGGGTACCCTCACAATCTTGGAAACAGTCATGCATAGATGACGGTCCGTCCCTGTCAATGAAATCAAAAAGGTTCATGAAATCAAGAAAAGCACTCATCCTTCAGTTCCAGTTTTTGACGAACCCACTCCAACATCACAAGGCTGCAAGTTCACAAATCAACAACTTTGTACCTTCCAAAATGAAGAAGCCGCAACTGTGCAACCAACAAGAAGCCAAGAATATATATATATGACATATCCATACCATAATGTAGTTGAATATCATTAATAACTAATATACTTAATATACTCTATATGATTACTAATATAATACTATATACTCTAACTAATACGTTGAATAAAAATGAATGAACGCCGAAACACCGCTATGTAGGACTAAGGGACCAGGATTGACCAATCCCTTGATCTTACCACTTGGACCATGTCCTGCTGTACTGTTCTTGCTCTCAACTTCTCCAACCGACTCCCTGCTAACTCCTGGGCCCAACCCTCTGGCCTGTTGCACTTCCTCGGTGCCGAGTGCAGTAGTCAGTAGAGAATGTATACAGGGCAACAATCAATGCCAAAGTGGAAGAGTTTGTGAATTGACTCATTGCATACATGGAAAGGGTGCAACCCGCTGGCCACGTGTTGGTTGCAAGAAGTCTAACATTGAAACAACAATTTTTCAGAGAGCACGGTGAAACATAGCAATGTATATATTTTGCCGATAAGTAAACAGTGGCACAGCATCACACTTCTTATAATAATATAGGATAATATCGGACTCTTCTTCACTGTTTCACCATCCATGTGCTAGTCGTTTGCTCATAAGGCCCAAATGAGAGTGTTGACTAGACACCTGATTCTGGCGCTCATCCGGCTGGTTTCAGCATTTGGGGAGCTGGAGTGAATTCACTTGGACAGGGGAAAACATCAGCATATCACAGGGGGAAGGATAGAAATCTGAACTATGGCTACTTTCAAGACTTGGGCTACTGCTGCGGTATCACACATCAATCTTTCTGGGATCCAGATTTCTTCCAACTTTCCTTTGCCATCTAGGCTCTCGCACCACCCTGGCAACTTGCTTCATCAGTTCACAGTGCGCAACAATTGGCACCTGGCTCCCATGCAATAGGAGATGTCGTTTTATAGGAAAAAGGCGCAAGTTGCAACCCAGTGCAATCTGACGGATAAAACTCCAAGAAATGTTGGAGATAGTCCAGGTGAAGGGTATGTGTTCCACAAGTTCGGAGGGAATAGTTCCCATGAAACATGTTCATATGGTTTGGAAACCATGACATCACACTCCATCGCAACGAATGACGACTGTTCATTCACGGTCATCGGACATCATACACATTAGCTTCAATGAATTCAATAAAATTCCAACAAAATTTCAGCAATTGATTTCAAGAATCCTTGCATTCCTCCCAACGGCCAAATTATGCCAAATTCATCCAAATTCCAAGATGAGGGTCCCTGAACTTTCAACAACTCCAACTGAGGCCACCTTAGAAGATTTCCCACTGTAAACCTCGTTGATATGTAAATGTATGGGTCTTGCGACGTCACACGCCAGTTTCTTGCACCTCTGTGATCTCTTCTTGAACCAAGGTGTGGGGCACCTGCATTGGTTGCTTTCATATCCCAAAGCAATATTGATGCAGATTGTGTGCAAACAAATTGTCTAAAAAATCATCTTTCGATTTTGAAGCAAATGTCAAAAGCAGTGACATACCAACATATCGGTCCAACATCACCACCAAGCCTAAAGCATCAACACAGTGTTGATCAAGATATGAATTGACACAGCTGGAAAGATCAAGCGAAACATGAGCAGTTTACGAATTGCCGTGGCCAAAAGGTGCCCCGGCGCATGTCCAAATTTGAGTGATCATTGGAAACACGTCTCTTTTGTTTGTGGCCACCATGGAACAACATGGAAAACAAAAACGATGACTTTTCTGGCCTCCACGGTCCGTTCCTGGAATTGGATGATAGGTTTGGCCTTAGTAGCTTCACTGGTTGGACCGTGTATCAGTATATGCCAGTGTATGTCTACAATTTCCTATCATGATCTTTTCAATTCAGGCAATAGAGGCAGATCATTACAAAGCTGTTCCGCCACGAATTTAGATGTATCATCTGCATAAGGGGGAAGAACATTACCAATCTGACTTTGTCAGTGGAGGTTTCCTGCACGGTAAATGGAAACGCAGTTCAGGGCAAACAACTATGATAGCTAAAGCTGAGCACAGGTCTGTTTGGCAACCACCCTACAAATAAAGGAAATTGTGGACCACCAAAGTCAAGGAATCCAATCTCTTATTGGATTTAGCCTATGCACATGAAGGAGAAAGTACGAGCTGGTTTCAATCTGGTACATACGGGATAACTACATCGGTTTACTATTTTCATATGATATTGTTCGATGATCTAAGTCGTAAGTTATGACATGCTATGTGTCCCAGGGCTGATGCTATTATGCTTGTGCAAACTAAGTCCATATCGTGGGGGTACACGTGGGTACCCTAGTTTTTGCAAACCTTCGGCCGTTCAACAGCGCCAACATCTGGTCGAGCTCCCAACGAATTGCTTCGTCACTTTTTGCTCTTGAACGCGAGCGACCTGGCACTTCCAGCTGAGGCAGTATTTCAAAGCTGCTTCTTAATTCTTAAATTCTTCACTGATAGATTACCAAAGCATTCGTGTCTCTGAGAGCCCCTAATATGCCAGCATTTCAGCGAATTCTTGCCAAACTCGTCGTGTATCAGTTGTAGTCAATTAATTGTTTATCCTTCATCATTCTTTGGAGATAAAAAGGGAAAGGCAAGTCAGAGTGATATTCGTTCTTTGATTAAATTGAGGGGATCTGGCCTGTAATCCTGCCATCTAAAACATTCATGAACATTTTAGAAATACTCATGAGATTGAAATTTCAAATGCAATATACTAATCAAAAAAGTAGCTAGCTATGGATTTTAGCCAAAAGAGGCAAGAACGATCAAACACAAATCAAAAGCACATTCGCTTCGAAGGATGCAAAAAATAAACTATGCAGGTGCGTTCAAAATTCAAGCACCTTTTGGACTGCACGTCTCACAGAATTCTGACTGGTGATGGTGCTCTGTTGTTTTGAAGCTCTGCAGATATCTTGAAACTTGAAATTAACATCTGTTGCGCTCGTTTCAGTTGGGACATGTCCATGTTGCTGGGGTGATATACTTTTAATGAGGTCAATCAAGGTTTGTTTCCTTGGATCAGTGGCTTCAACTTCAATCTCCCTCGAGGTCGTTGTACCTGCTTGACGCACTCCACGATTTGCAGTTGCGGCACCTGGGCAAGAGCGTCGGTAGGTGGGTATACGTGGGTCCCACTGCAGAATCTGGTGGCTGAAGCGCCTACATGTTCAGATAGTCCCAGAGTAGCCTTGGAATCCATGATCATCCTTGGGGTCTTGGTTTTGATTCAAACATAGATCTGTAAAGATTGGGTAGAGTTTATTCAAAGATATTGGAGATCTAAGGATCCTCCCCGCAGACCCGGCAAAAGCAAAGGATGACGACTCAGAGTCAAGTAGTGCCACTCTTCAATTCTATGATCCTCTTTCTGAATCCGTTGAGATTTCAGCTGACACTGGCACCTCGAGTGCAATTTCACGATGCAGCACAGTAGGGACCTGCATCCGGTGGACATCAAAGCCAAGCGCTCAGTGTGGACATCCAGAATAATTGCAGCTCCTGGAATCTTGATCTTTTGTTGCAAAATATTTTAGATATGTTTCAAGACTAATTGTTGAAAGCGTGCCCGTTTTGCATTTAACCTTGGCCAGGCTGTTTTGCACACCATCCCAAGTTCCTGCCTCCTGAACCGTCTCGCGGCCTTCGACTATTGGCAAGTGCACCTTCACAAAGGACACCGAAGCCAGCCACAGATTTTCCAATGCGGAAATATTGTAGCTTTAAAAGAGCATGCGAAAAGCATATTTCTTTGTGTTTGTGAAGGGAGCGGAACGAAGGACTCAGTATGGCAACAGAATGCATAAATCATACAGTATCCTGGGCAATTTGCACATAGTTGTGAACACAAACCCACCCACACACGCACATCATCATCATCATCATCATCATCATCATCATCATCATCATCATCATCATCATCATCCTCGTCATCATCATCATCATCATCATCATCATCATCATCATCATCATCATCATCATCATCCTCATCCTCATC
>DF240131.1:37503-69063 GCA_000507305.1 Breviolum minutum Mf 1.05b.01
TCATCATCATCATCATCATCATCATCATCATCATCATCATCATCACATCCTACACTTTCTGTACTTCAAGCCATGATTCAGAAGTGCCTTAAAACTCCACAGGTCCCATCTTTGTCTCCTCTGCCAAAATCCATCCCCTTTGCCGACCAAAAGGTCCCAAAGCGCCTGTTTCACCACCTCCTGATATTCCAAGGCAGGAACCTGTCGTAAGGTCTCGATGACCTGTGTCTGTGGTACCTGTGCCCGGGAAGCTGCGATAAGGATCGTAATCATGTCGCGTGTACTCGTGGAAGATCATAGAAAATCACCATAGAATCTATAGAACATGGAACTGGAATATACTGGAATATAATATTGTCATTCAAAATACTCAACTGAATAATTCATTAATTTGCCGGAGAGGACGACGAAATCATGATTGCCATCGCATCTTCACACCTTCTGTGAACACTTGTCTAACGAAGCATCGGGTGTCTTCTCGCCTCCACGACCTTTTCATGAGTTATGCGAGTAATCACTTCTTGAACCTGCGCAGCAATGGATGTTTGGCACACCGGTCAGTGCTTCAAATGTTCAAAGTCACAAGTTCGCAGCTGTACATCCGTGGTATACGAATGGCAAATATTTGTCTGGCTATGCACTACAAAGATACCGGTCAAGCCATTTAATCCTACGACGATACAGGCGTCCTTCAAAGATCAGCAAGTACAACAAACATGAAATAAATAAATGACATTGAAAGAACTAGAACTGTTTCCAATGGTCTGTTTCGATGAACTTGCCTGCTCAGAGACTTGATACTCTGGCACCTGGGAAAAAGCAGGGAAGCAACAAAGCAGCACGCAAGTCATCCTCAGCTCATTTGTCCTTCCTCGACTCTCCTCTAAATTGGTGTGTTTGTATGTGTTTGTTGTGAATACCGAAGATCTTACTAAATGCACAATGTTTGATATGTATATCAATTTTATGCATATGGCATAGATTGGCATAGCGTATATACTCACTTAGCGAGTGGAACCCTGAAATAAAAGTTTGAACTTTATTTTCCCTACTAAATATGTAATCCCAAAAAGTTTAAAGTTTAGCCATTGGCCAAGTAAGTATAGATATTGACCAACCTCGCGCTTCACATGAAGCCGTGCTCTGCTTGGTCGAGTATGGTCGAGTCCCCCGAACAAATTCGGGAGCAATGCGGTAATTGATTGTCACAGTACCACACATTTGCCCTTGCTATCTTTCAAAAATCCAAGAATGCTCTTTGGTAACATCGCTGATATATCTCCAAACTCAAGACGCATTAGACTGCCCAAGTTCAGACCATCAATTTGGTAGCACACGGTGAGCAACCTGAATAAATAATAACCAGAGTTGTACGAAATGAATTGGCCCGCTCCTGCAACCCGGAAGCTTCTCTAGAGCAAAAGCTTCCCAAACTGTTCTGATTGTCTCAAAAAAAAACTATGCACTTTCGGCTTCACTCTCCCATCCCTCAAATCGTGCCTCGACATGTTTCTCGACAGTCTTGTATTCAGGTTTCTGCTTGACCTCAAAGTTACATAATGCAACAAGGTTGTCACTCTGTAATTCACACTGTACCCATGCTGCGTCGTCCAGTGTCCAGCATTCGATGTGTCTTGGATCCCTGGCAATTGTGTGGTGTTCAACGATTTCCCTGGGCAGATCCTGGCTGTAACATGGCAGAGGCTATAGTGACAGGTGGGAGTCAGGTAGGTATGCGCCAAGGAATTCGCCTCTGGTTCAGTTACTTCAAAAGCAGGATTAGTCCTGGACCTGCTGGAAGGTTTGGGATACGATCTTTATATTAGAGACAATAGATAATTATTTCATGAGTGAAATAAGTAATTGATGAATTGATACATTAATTTTTGTATAATTATGACCAAAAGCTGTTCAGTTAGATATAAGCTGGTGAAATCTCATCGACTCTAGGACATGCGTAGCACATCACTGCACACAGCCTGTCGATTATTTGGATATGGCGCAAACTTTGTGTGCCAAACACGGATATCAGTATGGCACTCATTGGTAAATAAGTTGAATCACTCTGTTGCGGCTTTCCAAATGATCCCAGCAAAACTCACTTGCTTCTCAACTCAGCCCAACCTTCATGACTTCTTGCACGCTCACCTTAGAATCGAGTCACAGTCTATGGATGACTATGGCCGGTTTCCAAGAACCTCTAGCCCTACAAGAAAAACAATAATATATACATACGTACATTAACTTACAATGCAGGAAAGTACGGAGGCTCTTCAGTGATCATTTCTGGCAACATCAGTAATTATAGGAAGGAGCATGGGTAGTTTACCTGCAAGCACTTGTTTGGCTCAGTTTGCATGACTTTGTTCTGACTGACCTAAGGACAGTGACCTGCAGGGAGACTTCTCTGAGGCATCATATTCATTCATGTTCATCATTTGATATCATTTGAGTACATGCCAGCTCCGCTACGAGGAATGATGAGGTTTGAATCTCTCAAAACTTAATTGGATGAACAATCCTCCAAAATCCTTCAAATGGATAAAAACTCAGGACTTGGGATGACTTAGGACAAGCCCCCTAAGAAGCAGGACTATTGGCATCTATTGACTATGTACTCACAAGGAATTGCCTGACAAGTATGTATATACGTATTATGGGTTTGACCCTAAGCTTCCAACCAGGCTCCCGCATGGTACTTGTGCTGCCTGGATGTTGGCAGCGGTGAACACGTTGCACTGACGTTCTGCGAGTCTGCGGTCGTCAAAACAAGGCGGGAAGACATTCTGCCGGTACCTCCGCATAGCAGCGAAACAACAATTTGGAAACAATCTGACATTCACTACATTCACCAAACAACCCTGGACTGTCAAACACTGCAACGACATTCGTCACCCAAATGGACTTGATTGTCGCGAGTTGTGCAATCTAAACCTCTGAAGAAACGATGCAACAGGTAATTAATGCTCAGTGCTAAAAAAGGCCAAAATAGTCGTTCCCCAAGTAGTACAGTAGTCTTCCTGCAAAGGCTGCCGGATTTAGACCTCAGTTTTACCAGCTCTCAGATCTTTGATATTTTACATAAGTTGAGAAACTCCTGTGCAAGATTTGTGGAAGTACGTATGAGCAGAACATGTAATGGAATAACAACATTACATGGATATAATTACTATATAATTAATTCTGACGTTGGAATCCAACAGTCAAAAAATGCCAAAATCACTCAACATATCTCAACTGGCAGAACTGCCCCTCCACATCCATAAAAGGCGCACGTCACTGGTTCTGTCATAGGCTCCATTGGGTGAAGACTTTGTCACCCCAATTGGGTAGCAGTAGCAATATGACGATGTGTGACCCGGTTGTTGGTTGTTGGGACACAGCAGATCATACTGATTCCTGATAGTTGCTGCTATCAAGCCTGAGAGGCACCAGTTATTGCAATGATTGAACACTGTCACCCAAACGTTTTGCACATGGTATACTCCTGGTTACATCGGGAATGACAACCTCTCAAGAGGGATTCTTAGAAGAGCTTAGCCTCTATGCTGACAGCCAACTGCTCACAAGGTGGTATGAACTGTCACAAGTTGCAATTCAGTTTTTGCGAAAGATCTTTCTGCTCGAAACGCCCTGACACATCACCTAGTGCTTTGGTTAAAGGTCTTTAGCGACAACATGGATACTTCAGCATGGAATTGTGATGAATCATCCTGCAGCCCAGCGAAAGCTGCAATTGAGACTGGAAAAAGCAGGGTGCGGAACCACACATGCGCTTTTCTATCTGACAGGATGTTTCTCTTGACAAAAGAGATGAAGAAATCAAAGTTCAGTTGGACTAAAATTATGAATCGTCTAAGGCACCTGAAATGCCTTCCATCAATTCAATAGACAACACTGAGCCGCTTGTGATGAAATGTAGCCGTGTCATTCATTGCAACTCGAACATCAACTCCCTCTATATCGTCTCAGGTCAATCTCCATTCGGCTCATACTACTCTCATAGCGAAGAAATGCAAAAGAAGTTCCCTAAGCACTCTCCGAAACATCTGCATCCATCTGCTGCAAACTGAATCTTTGTTACGAAATTGTACAAATGCCGCTGAACTTTTTGGAGGCAAGCACCGAATCGAACCTCTTTCTCTCTGATCTACACACCTTGGGCAAATTTTGCCCAAAAACAAATGCTGTCTCCGGATCTAGAGCTCAGGTCTCTCAACCCGTCTTGCCGTCTTTAGGCTACTGCAAGAGACACGTGCATGCTCGTACATACTCAATATTACGTGTAGTTCAAATAATACGTTTGCTGTTTCTTTCTCTGAAGATTTGTGGCATCACCACACAGGTGTCCTTCCGTTCAAGGCAACCATGCTCTAATTTGAGTTTGGGCTTTTTGGTTGTACATCGGATATTATTGTATATTGTAAAGATCATGATATATGATTGTGATATTTATGATGTGATTCATGTTGTTTCAAGTCAGGTGCCATTCTTCCGACAAGAGGCCTACAGCAACTTGGTCCTACAGTAACTTGGTCTCACATCAACACTCAAAGTCAAAATAGATCTCTAGGTGACCAGTTTCCCATAAATTGCTTGAGCCTTCCTGATGGTGGCATCCACTTCGACACTATGGTGGAGATCAATTTCTTGCAGACAACTCTGGTCTAGAGTTGTGAGACCCAAAAGAAACGCAAAGTGGTGCGCATTGTTTTTTTCTCGAAAGGTTCTATATATACTCTAGATTTTTTTGTTGCGGACTTTCTAAATCTTTCTAACAAGAAAACGAACTGCTGCAATACAAGTCCGATGATTGGAGACGTTTTGAATGTCCAATAGCGACCCAATAATGATCGACCCAGTAGTGACCTAGGAACCCGTGATCTCTCCACCATCAAGTGTCCATCAAGATTTCTTCTTTGTCTCCTAAGTCATGCCACTTCATCCCGTCTTTGCTTGAACATCTTGAATAGGTAAAATCTGTCTATTTTTCACGAAATCCAGGCAATGTCAGAATGCCTACCAGGCCTTCAGGTTCAGATTAATTTCATCCCTTTTTCAGTGTTCAAAAACTGATCTGATTGATGGAAGGTTCTCTTGCGTGGCGGCAATTGGATTAACATACTTGTAAATATACAAACAAATTACGTATATATCTTCCGAAACAGGATGGCTGCAAAGAGATCACATACGTTACTACAATTACCTACAAATTAACATCCAAAAGCTCCGAGGCGGTGCGCAGCTTAGAGTTCTCCTTGAGTTTTGTTCAATTTGAAACTTGTTTGGCGCACCAAAAGTAAAATTTGGGGGCAACTCTTGAGGCACATTGACCTCCTATATGCCCAGCTGAACTCGTTGCTCAGGCGCCGTACGCGCCTCAGTGTTTTGTCATAAGAAAATTGAGGCTTGTAAACTTTAAACCCTCTGCCCAATGAGAGTGAATGGTGGTCTACTACATCTTCAAATTACATATCTATCATATGTATATACAGAAAAATATAGTTGATTCCTGCTCAATACATTGAGGTATCTGTTTAAGCTTTTTCGGGCATTTGACCCCTATCCAAGAATCGGTGTGCTTGTAGAAGTGGACAACATGAATGTCATCGTCTAAGCCTCACAACTCCGATCCATCACCCTTTGACCCCTGAGGTTACCCCAGCCGGAGGAGCTGCATGCAGTGGCGGTTTCATCTTTGTCTGAGGTGGCGTATGACCTTCCAGGTTGCACTGGTTGACCAAGGAACCAAACTTCACAAAGCACATCGGGGTCGTTTTGTCTAAGTCAGATTGAAGAGTTGGTTCAAGCAGTCGTCTTCCAATGATGCGCCAAAAACGAAGTTTTCTGAACCCCTTTCCGCACTGCATCTCCAAACAAAATCCCAAGGAAAAGAAGAAAAGTGACTCTCCAATTTGTACCAATTTGTGAAATTCCATAAATTTCAGTACTGACGGTATATGGAAGCAAATTGCGAAGTGTTTGCTTCAGCCATGAAACAAGCTCTGAGAGATAGTCCCAATCGATATCCCTTTGAGGTGGCCCCAAGCTACTCTGCCAGCTACCCCTTAGCCCTAGCCAAATCGATCATATTCTGACCTGGGACGAAGAAGACGTAGCAAGCAAAGCAAACGGAGGACAACGCCACCAAGAGCGACAAGACCTGCAAGCTCAGATTGCTGATCCACAGTGACACCCCGGAAAGGAGTCGTTTGGAGTTTGGCTACGGAGCCATTCAGGAAACTGATCCCAAAAAAAAGAGCTGATGTAATCAAAAATACACTGGTGCCTGGTCTAGTTTGTAGCTCACGGCTCCAGGACAATGCACTTTAGGTAAATGGTTTGCAATTGAGCATGACAAAAAGTAGCGAGAAAGAATGAGAAGTAGTACAAGTCGGGGCATGCAACCAGCAAGCTCCATACTCTAAACAAGCAGTGGAATACTCATGCCATTTATGTCCCCCCAAGCTCCGTAACATACATAGCGATTCATTTAGACATATTCTCTTTAGATTTATGATTAGATCTTTCTGAATCCGATCGGAAAGTGTTTTGCACCAACCTGCGTCCTGCCCGGCCTGCCTTCAAGTAAGTGGATGGATGCTGTCATAGTGCGCTTGGAGAGTACTGGTATTTAATAAACATATTTGGAGTTGCAACACAAGCTCTCTTTACTACGCCCAAACATGTCACTAATAGCGTGGAAATTCAGTTAAATTCTTGCATCATTGGCATAGACCCGGATATAGGTAGTACCTCAAACTGGCTGTCATAAATGATGCAGGCAATATTGCTCTGGAAAAGCACAGACTCTATCCTCCCGATCAAAGCCCTCCCCAATCGCAATGGATACCGAGTGACGCAGTGTCTAAGAGTTTTTTAAATTCACCAAAAATTCCATGAAGAAACCATCCCTGGAATCCCTTGACCCAAACCACGGCGCAAGGCACCCAAATGCTACGCCGGAGCAGTGGTTGGGTGTCTGCCGAGCACTGAGCTAGTCCTGGCCTCGATCCATCATGCAAACTGAAGATTTGACTCATCGCCGGGTTGTGTCAGCTACACATGTCACAGTCAGATTACATACGAAATCATACGAACATGATCGAACACATATGCTTTACTTATGTATAGATATATGATATATGTAATAGATAGTGTACAAATATTTGCACATGCATATACTAGATATTCCAGGAAGTCCAACACCCAGGAAAGCATGTTGTCTGTGATCTTATATATGAACTAATCTCTTGCCAAGGGAGAAGTGCTGTCTTCTGGCTGCCTTGATGACGCATGGTGAGGGCATGTGTGAAATTTATGAGGGTACCTATTAGTTTCCTACCACTTTGCTTCTGAATTGAAGTGGATAAGAGGAACCACTCTGAAACAATGAGCTGACCAGGACCTGAACGTGGATCATTCCAATCAAATAGTGTCCTAGCTTAAACGTGGTCCTAGGTGACAGAACTTTGTTTGACTGCAATCCATAACCACGATCCTCTGAAACATCAAGTGCTCACTGCTCCGGTACACCATGGGTGGTCTGATCTGGGGCTACTGACAATGGTGACAGGTTGCTCCGCGCAAAGCCTATGCGCCCATGCCTACCAGTACGCAAATCCGAATGTAGCTAAGGGTTGAGGGCCTTTGTCGCTTGTGAAACGCAAGTTTGAAAACTATAGATGTGACTGTGACTGTTGCTTCCACCAACGTCTTCCATACACGCTATGTATAGACTATTCCCAGGGCGTCCACGTCGGAGTTAAACCATGTCTTATAACAACGACGGAGTTTAACCATGGTATAAAAGATTGCAGGTTAAAATTAGGGTTTTCATTACTGTAGCGGTTCTGCCAAAGTTGGATTTGCACATTTTAAGAAGCGTCATGTCATAGCAGCTGGATGGATGGGGGTCGGGACCGTGAGATTCCCGTGAGATTACCGTGAGCTACCCCAGAACGACAGTGTGTACCTTTAAACGTCGGAGTTTACCGGTGAGATCAGCGTGAGATTCCGTGAGCTTGTGTCACCTCATTCCTACTCATCCGTCCAGTGTGTAATTTGCCCATACATGTTAAGCTTTAGCACAGTGAATGGCCCGTGAATGACCGTGATTGACCGTGATCCCCTTCGACGGAGTTAAACTCGGTCTTTTGTGTTCGTCGTAGTTTAACTCAGTCTTTGGAGCCCCTGGGTATTGACATAATCCAGCAAAACAATGCAAGAGCTATGGGAGCCAACCCGACTGGGCCAACGTTTTTTTGCTCATCCGTCCCATCAGTTTGGATTGCAGGGCCGAGGCACTTCATGTCAAAAGTTGTGTAGAAGGCCCGCATGAACCTGGAACTGCCGCAAACACGGACCAGGTAGCAATAGAATGGGACATTATTTGCATATATTATATTTCCACGTATTAAGACATTTCAAGAGTGCAGTCCTGCGTGCGAAACCCGTGAAGCATCTTCAAAAGTTCTCCCATAGGTGAATCCAATTTCCACTCGGAAGCATCAGACTGTATGGCCTCGTAGGCCCTGACCGTGACATCTTCTCAATCCCTCCAATCCCGGCGCACGTCATCCCGAAGATCAGCGGCACCGGCTGGCTGGGACTGCCACGCTGAATAGAGGGCACGCAAGAAGTCCTCTGATCTCTCACCAAGTTAAAACAATCAAAAAATGTCAACACAAATCTTTGTTGGGTGGCTTTCATTTGCCGACTTGTGGGAGTGACTTTCAGTGATGCCGAAGCAGGCTGCATGACTTGGGGCTTTACCGTTACACCAGAAGACGAAAAATAAGCTGTGCTTGGTAAATGAGTTTCAAATAACATGCCATGGCATGCAAATATTTCTTACGGAAGCCGAAAGACTGCATTCTATATAGCGGATTGTCATTCCTTTGAGTGTGGCCTGGATTCAACGATGCTGCTATATAAATTTTTACCCAAAAAGTCCTCAAAACAATCTCCACAAGAAGAATGTCACCACAAAAGGCAACGGGGTCCTTCCAGTCAACGGGTCTACGGATTCCAGGATGAATTCGTCCGGAGACATGCACAAACTAAACTGCTTGTCCTTGGTGTGGCAAGCCCTTTAGCAGGGCTCCAGCAATCTTGTAGGCATATCACATTTAACGATCAAGCAGGGCCACATCTATGGTTGCGCGGGAAAGATTGTGGTACTAGATTGAAACCCAGTGAGTATCACTGTTCCACGTGCTCTACCCTCCTACAATTATTTTTTCTGACCTCTTTCCAAACTATGGGCAAACCAAACAAACAGACTATTCACCAACTTTTTCACTTAAAGAATGGGCCCCTTGACAGAAACTTTGAGCTCATAAAGTCAGCCTCAGGCCGCAGAAACTGACGAGGGACATGCTCGTCAATGATGTTGATCACCAGCTGGGGTATCCTGCAATCTGTTGGTGCGGATACTCTTAGTGATAGAATTCTTAGTAAGAAATGCCTACTGCAATGGATGCACACTTATCAGACTTATCACATTTCATTGCATTTGAAGTGAACATTGTCACACACCTGCCAAAAACGAAGCTAACCCGTGGTCCAATAAGCACCCAAGGCCTGCTGAGATCATTGGCTGGTGGACAATCACAGCTTAGGATTTGCCTGGCCCCGAGATCACCAGAGCTCCTTGGGAATCTGTTTCGTGGAATGGTGTACGTAAGCATGTACGACATGTCTCCAGCACACCATTAAAAAACTAACAGCACATTTCTATAGGTTGCTCTGCACTGCTGATGTCTGTAAAGTGAATGAAGTGCTACCAGTACCGGGCCTACAGTACCTTCCAGCGGGCAGGGTGCATCTCAGGATGCAGAAAAAAGATGCGACTTGCTAGACTCTCAAACGAACTCATTCTACGAGCCGGCAAACACTTAAAGGGTTTGGGTGCAGTAAACGCTCACGAAAAATAAGCAATAATGAATATGAAATTTAATAGTGGAAGCTTTGACAATCTGTTCATATTTGCCGAAACTCTTGATCCAAACTCTTGAAGCTTCTCATAGCGGCCATGGCTGGTCCGAATAATGATCCCTTTATCAGTCAGCAACGAAGCCGGCTCCACTGTTCTGGCAGTGAGTGGCAATTGGTAAAACGCCTCAAAGGCAAGAAGGAACTGATTGACGAAAGATGACGAAAGCATGTTGGCATTGACTGAAGCCTCAAATCATAGAACCTTGAATCAACTGGAAGTGTCTGTGAGTTACCTGGCAAGTGCTAAATATACTGTCAGCATAGTGGCAAACCTGCTTCAAAGTTGCTCTCTTTACACGAGTCTTGAGTGAGGTTGAGTGACGTTTAGGAGAGGGAGGTATGATGGATTCTGAGTAGTACTACAGCAGTGTATGCAATATGTAGCTTATTCATGCTTATTCTCCATCAACCCAACTTGCTTTTGCGTTTCCTCTGATCAACCCCCCCTCAGCTGCGCACCACCGGAGCTCTGAGATCAAACGGTCGTAGACGCTGGGCTCGATCACCTAAGGTCCGAGCCATAGGAGAATGGACGAGGTTTGCAGATGTTTGGAGAGGAGCATCCCGTCTCAAGAGAGAGGTCGTTGAATCATTGTGTTATTGTGTGATGACTTGATTGCTTATGACTTTTCAGAGAAATCATGAGAACTACAGTTAATTTCAGACAACAAAAACAAAAGGTGACAATTCGGTGGCAATGGATGACCATGGACCGACACTCGAAAACTGTTCAACTCTGTGCTCCGTCGCAGCATCTGAGGCAAGTGCTAGCAAAGATGATCCAGAGTCTATCAATGCAGGAGCTCCCAACCTTTCTGATCGTTGGCTGACATCGGACCATCTTCACAATGGCCCAGCACTTTTCGAGTGAAAAGGATTGCTTTGACGTGTCGTGAGCACTTGCAAACAATCCAAACGCAGATTTGAGGGGGGGGGGACTGTCTTGAATCACATTTGTACGTGTAGAGTAGATCCGAGATCCCCAAAAACTCTTCACCATATGCAGAACTATATTTTTCGATTTTTCGATATATTTCGAATGGGAAGAATGACGCGGAGCAATGAAGGACTACCAAACCCAGGTCAATCTCGCAGAGAACGTTGTTGCTTGTTTTATGTTCTGACTAAGGTAAGGTTACCCGTGGTTTCGATCATATCTTTACATGATGTTCATAAACACCACAATCAAATTTATGCATATCCGAATTATCAGTCTGAGGCACATCTTTGCATATCTTTGCTAACTTTATACTAACATTGAGTATAAATATACATTGGTTCAGAAACATGCCATGATGAAACACTATGAAACATACATTATAGATCAACACGTTTCTTCATGATCGTAGTCCTGAAATTCTGTGAACTTGCTCACCCTTCCAGCTTTGGAGACAACCACAACATCCATCCGTTTATTTTGTATAAAAACATCCCAGGAACGTGCCACGGTCCGGGAAGGTGACCTCCACACCTGAGAATGTTTCAGGAAGAGTCAGAGTGAAGTTTTTCCAGGCATTGCATTTTTTTTTCAATAAAAAACACAGCATATCAACGCACAGTGGAAAGCCAAGGCACCTGTGTCGCTCCAACCAACTGACCAAACACTCGTGAGCCAAAGGTCGGTGGTGGACATGTACTGACCCTGGCAGCAAGATCCAGTGGCCCATCTCTGTCTTGCGCTGTTGCGGTGAGTTTCCCTGCAGTTACCAGTTACGCATATAGTTCCTCAGCATAATATCATGAATCATAAGTCAATAAAGTCATAATGATGGATGATGGAAAGTCGTTCAAAAGCTTATAATTGCCTACCTGCCCATCTCCTGAGCCTGAAGCTCTGATCACGTTACACCAACTGAAACGGTTCGTCCAAGGAACAAAGGTATCTATATCTATATGTCATAAGCATTCATAAATGTATCTATTGCACATGAGACCAACCAGGCCAATTTGGGCACCCTGAAAAAGAATACCACCTCGTCACAATATGATTCAATATTCATGTGTATATATATATAACTAATGTTCTTCAATTTGTTTATCATATATTCCCATTGTGTTTGGTTTGTGTTTCATAATAACAAAACCATGTCTATTTTGATTGGAACCAGTTTCCAAACAATTCAATGCATCCCTCGTCATCGTAGTGATTGACACCCAGCATCATATTCACAAGAGGAGCCAAAATACATCAAAATGAACACATGTCGCGTGGTTCCTTCGACGTTCATGTTAGAACCTGATGCTTCGATCTAGCCCATACTGACTGAGGGTCCAATTCCCAAAGAACTAGCCGGAGTCCCTTGTGCAACGCCTGCCTTGCCAAAGCGAAAGCTGGTCTCCTGGTGACAGGAGACATCGAGGCGCTTCAACAGGGGGGAAATCACGGAAAACTGAGGACCCACCCGAAATGGCATGTTGAATTCCAACATAGACTTGAAATTAAAACCGGTGCACAGACTTCCTGGCAAAAACATATTATCAACTTCAATGTCACCAACCTTCGAATGCAAAATCTTGCAATCTCATGATGCATCAAAATCACCCAACCCTAGGGCCTTTTTGCGGATTCTGGGATCTCAAATAACCCCCGTTTCCATACCCTGTCGCCTTTGAATGGGTCGCCAGGTCAGGGTCTCCAAAGACCAGCTGCGACCTCGAAAGTAGAGATTCAGCGAATTTCAGCGATGTGATTTTGGAGGGATCACTGAGAGTAAATGTTAAAATCAACAGCAAGAATCGTGGTTGCAAAATGTTGCAATCTACTACTTACTACCCCATACTGTAAAAAAGCCAAACTGAAACAAAAGTCCCACAGATTTGGCTGTTGAATGGTGATCATGATGTGCTGGTGCCTCAAAGAAACAGCAGAACAGTTCTTGAAATGATGAGATGGAAAAAAAAACCCTTGGATGGGACTGTTTGGAGGAGGAGCTGGACTGGAGGAATCCCTCATCTCTAAAGGAACATACCAGTAAAGTACTCTTTTGGCTACCTCAGAAGCCACAGAGATTGCTGCGTGTTTTATCGTATTTCATCAGTTCAAAGCACTTAAGTTCACCAAGGAGGATCCATGCGATTTGTGCGAAGATCGCACCCGTTAGCACCTAAAACGAGAATTTGGGGCATGTTCCACTTTGGCAAATGACAGTATCAAGGCCCAAACTGGGCGTCGTTCGAGCCCCTGCCGGTCAAATAGAAGGAGAACTGCGCAGGAAGATGTGGATGCTCCCTGGCACTAGAAGAAGGTACCAACCAGTACCGGGTGGGGATCCAACTGGCAAGAAGGGGGCAAGTGGTCATTTGATTAACAACAGATTTATGGTGATGCTGCACTGAGACTGGTACCCAGGAAGTTATGTATTCTTCTGCAGTCGGGACATGAGCGCAAACAAATGTAAGCGATATATACCTACCAAAAATTACCAAAATAAAATCTTATTCCACGACTAGAACCTTGTTGCTTTGGAGCTTCATCTTTGGTTTTCATGATTTTCATGTTTGTAGCAGCTCTATGTTCGTGCTTGGGTAGTGTGTACCACCGACTTAGTTGTCCTGCAGTACCTGCGAGTACTGGGCGACAGCATCTACACTACTGTAATCAATTCTAGCCTAATCATACACCCTCAACTTGAGATGCCATTCACAGAAAGGTACAAGGAGCAGAGAATGGTTTCACCGCTGATGCATGGTTTTCAAAACGCTTGAATCATGCTCACTGCACCTAAAGAGGGTGGAGACAAATGTCTCCCCGCGCAAGCTTCGGTCCGATGCATAGTGATGAGCAAGACCCAAAATGCCATCAGACTTCATGTGGGTATCCTCAGCACAGGCCGAAGCTGCAAATATGACCTGGGGGAATGGTGTGGAACTTCATGGTGAAAATCCTTAGGACATCTTTTTTGCTTGAATGATGTCTTGATATATTCTGCTATGGCACCATCCCGAATGTTCGAGAAACAAGAGACATCTCTCATACAAATCTAATGTACAGTGATGTATAAGAAATCATATGAGGTCGTTGTGAATATGAAAGGGACACCATCCACCGTGACACAACAGACTACTTGTATTTGTTTGTCAATTAATCCCCAAAAAAACATCTGGATTCGAAGCATCCGTGGCAGCAGCAAAACAACAATAATTTGCATCAGGGTCAAAGTTCATTGAGATCATCAGTTCCAAAAAAAATGGTTCCCACCATTTGGCCTTTTCTTGTGACTTGTCTAGAAAGTTGAACATGCTGCTGAGGCTAGATGTTCCTCCTGTTTCCTCGCTGTCACATACTCAAGTCACCTACAGTAGTTGCGATACTCGAGCAAGCCTGACAGCAACAAACCGTCCAAAATACTTGTGTATTTCTTAGCATACTCAATCGTACTAGTTGCACCATCCGTTTCATCGGAACAACCTGCCAAACTAAGCACTGCACAGACTCCATGTCATCCACTTGAATCAAAAGCTGCTTTTCTACCTGTGGGATGTTGATCTGATTCTCAGACCCTAGGTCTCCAACCCGAAACCTTCCCAGCTCTGCGACTTGATTGATCTTAGACCAGTGTCATGTGGTCTAATTGCATTATCATGAACTGCAACCGTCCGCAGGATCATGAACAAGATTAACCAAGCATGAACAAGCTATCTGATTATTTGAATCTGTGAGTGCTTCAAGCTTTGCATATATCACATATTCGTTTGTGTGACCATCTTGTTTCCGCCCAACCTCCAGATCACCGACGCGCACCGTGTCAAGGAACGAGCCTCCGAAGTTTTCTGGATCTCAATCCAGTGGGGATGTATGGGGATGTTGTGTTGGATGTGTTTGTGTTGGTACTGAAGCAGGTTGGGGTCCCAGTTCAACTGCCTCGTAGAAAATGAAAATCTTTATGCAAAGACAACAATATTGTTCGATGTCATAGTCTGACTATGCATTGACGGTTTCAGTAGGTGTCATAGTTCAGAAACAGTCTTAAATGAAGATTTGCAATCCCCCACCAGCACCCTTTTTTGGCGATGGAGTTTTCACCACTGTCAGGTTTGAGAAGGTTAAACTTCAAGTTTGTGATTTTTTCCTTATCATCAAATATCATCAACACTTCTCTGTTGCGCAAATTGTCAGAGCACAATTCAATTCTCAAGGAAATCTTAAGGAAAACTCCTTCCCTTTCTTAGGCGGGACATTTCCTTTGGATCTCCGCTGCACACCCCAATCTTCCACTGTTCCACCCAAGCAATTTGGAGGTCTAAAGATTTCCAAGTTGTGAGCCCAGCAGCCGGTAAGAGTCTGCATATCATGCTTGACGCTTCAGTAAGATTTGATTACATCTCAAAGTACCTTTGCGTTTGTCTACCTTAAACGCTGTTATTCATGATTTCTACCAAGGATGGTGTCAAGTGATACCTATGACTGAAACCTCCAAAATCATGGCAATCCCACATTCCAAGAAACGACAGCAAACATTATTTAAACTATTTCCATCACAGCCATGCTCTTGTGAATTTCCTTCCAACGTGGAAGGAACCGGCCCCCAGCGGCAGCCGCACCTCCATTGGCCACTGTGCCATCGCCGTAGCGGAAGGTAATACGATTACCGATCCTTGGGGAATCGATAACAGCTTTGGTAAAGAAGTTGCCATATTTCATGATTTTTTCTGGTTCTTATCATTACTAATAGGGGCGCGGGACTCCCACCAAGGTCAACGAATGCAACAGGCAATGCAAGTTTTGGATAGGATGTCACCTTCACATTTATTGCTTTTGCCCAGAGCAAACCTACAATTCAGTGTTGAAATGATTCCATGTTGCTAAACAGGTGATCTGCATTGTCTTCATTTACTGTTCATCCATATATTTTAATCATATCTATATCATTTATATCGTTTGGGAAAACTTCAGGTTTTGGTTCCCAAAAGCGAAACCCTTCCGACTGAGAGTGAGACTCTTCCGCCTTACAGGAGCGCTTGATATCGAACCTGAAGGGAGCCGCGCGTTGCTAATGCTTTCTTCAACATGATTGCTGTCAACAAGGGTAACCATTTAGAAAACTTCAACTTGCAGGATTTGTGTAGCAAAATGTGTGCTTCAAAGTCTGATTTTGAATTCTTGATGATAGCAAAGCAACATAAAGCAACATCACTTTTTAATAGACGATTCCCATCTAGATCCTTCATTTCATGTTGGGAAAACAAAACAAATAAGACTACACTCAAGCCACCACTCTCAAAAGGATATCGGATATCAGCAACAGTTTTGGCCTGGGATGTCCATGCTGAAAAATGTGTATTCATTGCTGGACAAAGATCGACTCTCACCTCTAGAATTTCTGTCAAGTTACTTCTGCGTCCCTGTCTTGCAGTGTGAGCAATTCACAGCCTTGGCACAGTGACAAGAATGACATAAACACACAAAACTATCATGACGACCCCATGTCCATCTACTTCTCTTGTCGAGCTATTGCTTTGTTGGAAAATGTCTTGGCTACTGCATGCCCAGCTGTTGATTTGGATGACATCATATGACATCATGACCTAAGGTAGCATTTCACAAGCTCTGACCTGGTCTTCTAAGAGACATGGAGGAAACTTTCTGCGGCGCCCAACGGGAATCCACAAGTCGGAACTGCCGGTGTCGGGCACCACCTGCGCAGCGAGACCCAATGCTTGATGTGACTGTACATGTTCAACAATCATGCTGCATAATTGTCATTGTGGATTAAAAGAACATTCAGAGCATGTCAGAATTTACCGTATCAGTATCAAATAGTGTTTAGCAAAAAAAACACAGAAAACACAAGAGTAACAATATAAAGGTCACATGTCAGAATCCGTCGAATCTAACCGTGTTGAATAAAACTGCTCAACACCTAAGCGCTGTCATGCGCCCACCTTGAATTTCTGTCGCGGCTGAGCAGGGCACTCGGCTCCAACCTGCCATGCCGAGCTTTGCAGGGATGTGTTTTCAAAGTGTGGAAATGGTTCCAATGAATCAATGGATTTCCAGTATCGGACTGATCTGAATACATAATCTGACTCAACAAAGTCGCATTGTAGTTAGTAGGACATCAGAAACACCTTGCTGTGATTGCGCCCAAAAGTTCAACTCTTACAAAGGTCACAGGATCATTTGTTGAACATCTCGATGGAATCTCGAGTCTTATGAGCGTCAAGACATGAGCAACGATGATTCGGAAAGTAGTTCAACACCAGGATATGATACTTTCAAAAGTTGTTTCGAGCAAAAAGTTCTGCACACCCAGAATTCGCGTTTGAAGTAGAAGCTATACCCCCAAAGGATCTCGCACATCTTTAAATTGTTGCACTCTTGTGAGTCTTGCAGGAAATTCTTTGCCCTTGACAAATGACCCAAAAAAGGGCATGTGAGAAGTTTAAGCCCAAGCTCTCCAGTGTTGTTCTCCAAAAGTTGAAGACCTGAACAGGTGGTCTTTTCACCTTGGTAAATTCCTGACCTCGATTTGCACATGGTATTGCACGTTGTCATAGTTTCCCAGCGCATTCCTTGGGCATGCTGATCTGCGGTCCATGCATGATCAGAATATCTTGGTGCAGCGGGAGGTGGTTGGAGGAAGTAGCAAATGTAGCATACCAGTTGGGTCGTAAAAAATCTGAAATTCCACGAAAGTCAGACTACCCTCCGGTGTTACGTTAGATCCGTTAGATCAGCTAGTATAATAGTAATCCTACTAAGTGCTGAGAGTTTACTCAAAAAGAGGGTGCAGCTCGTAAGTTGCGGTTGCAGCATCCCAAACTTGTCTCTGCCCACCGAGGCTACGGCGGATGTGAATCCAAATTAAGGCGTCGCCCCACCTCTTCTTCAGGACTGGTCACTTGAATTCTTCCTTGAACGTATCACTCCCAATCATATAATCATGAGTTCGAATACAAGATTTCAGGATTTTGATACTTTATCTTTGTTTTGAATTTGATGTCTCTTGTATGTTTGCGTCATTTTCGTCTTCTGTCTGGGGTGAGGTATCCCAACGCAAGATGATGTATGTGTTCCACCCTGGCACCTCTATCCTGTCGACGGGCGCCTAAGTTCCAGAGGTCCGGCACTCTGCCACTCCAATGCCCAAACCAATCAAATCAACGCAGATTCAACGGTTTCACTCTCATGAATTGGCTTACAGACCACATCCCAAATATCTCCTAAATGAACAACTATACGGCTACTATCAGGTATCACTTATCACATACTATCGCTTCCTCAGTGGCTGGCTGAAGTCAATGGCAGCACCAGGCGTTGAGGAGCGGTGCCTGCAACGGTGGAAGTGTTGCAGGGAATGGAACAAGTGATGTTTGTCGAAGGAAGTTGAGAAACTTCGGGTTTACAAAAGGGAAAAGGAAAGATCAGAAAAGTAACGTAATGTGATCTGACTTTTCGTGGCAGGTGCAGTAATTGGTGACCCTGGAAGTTCCACTTTAAATTTTGCAGAAAGTCTGGTACAAAATGTGTGATTGAGAGATAGCCACAGCACAAAATGCTGGGTTTTCAATACACAATGCATTTCAGAGATGCAAAAAGAAACCCACCATGTAGATCCCTTTAGGCCCTTTCGCCTTTCCGGGGCCCCTTTCTCATGCACAGGAACGTGAAAGCACATGAGAGCACCAAAGCCCTAGTCTGTTTATGTATGCAAAAGCCAGCTCGATGTGAAAATGATTCAACCCCAAAAGCTCCCTCGGAGAAGTGCCACCTGACACCAGCAGCCAAAAAGCAGCAAGCTGCAGCTGTATGTGAGTGGCACTTTTTAACCTCAGCCAGTTGGACTCATTTGAGGAGTATTAGATACGTATCGTTACCTAGTTTCCTCAAAGCAGCTCTTTGCAGGAGCCTCCAAGGACTTGCTGATGCGCAATGTACCTACAGCCTATAGCTATGCAGTCTGCTTCATCTTCAACTTTGTAGCCCCCCAGTGAATGAATTCTAGGCTAGAGATCAGGCGGTCGTTTATCCAAGATTCTTCAGCTTATACATGGTTGATCATTTTTGAGAGGGATCTGTGGGTTTTGTTCCGGACTTCCAACTTCTCCAGGATCCCTTAAGCACAGGACCTCAACACCATCAGCGCTTTGACTATCCCGTCATGGGGTCACAATTATTGACGGCTCTGCATGCAATGCGTGAACTGTCTTGCCTTAAAAACTGATGCTTTCAGTAAGGGATTTGCAGGCTAGTTGTAAAGCCGTTCAGGCACCGGTCAAAGCAGCTAAAACTGCCTACAGCAAATGGTTCCTCTCTTGAATTCAAACAAGCTGGTTCAAACTTTTGATGTTTGGGGCTCGGGTTCTGGATTTGCGGCTGATGATGGAGCAAGAGAATGAAAGATTACAAAATTGTCGATGTAGCTTTCCGATACCACCCGGGTATTCTGGCATCAGAATCAAAATTGGAGAAGCTGATCAGAGCAGAAGCCTGCTTTCAACTGCTAAATCTTTCTATGTGGCTTAAGTCGCAAGTATGAAAGTATACAGAATCTACAATGTGCGTAGTGTTGCTTTGTGTTCGCTTTACTACAGTACATGTTGCCTCGTCATGAAGATTGGCTCCACATGCGTTATATTCTGCTCGTGTTTTGTCCTGTGCATCCAATGTGGACCGAGCGAGCAGTGCGAGCAGGCAGAAGACAATTCTGGTGACATGTCAAACACATCCTACAAGCACAACCGACCTGGGCTAGACGCCTATGAAGTCTTTGACCATTTAAAGATTAATATGACAAATTGCCTGTAGGACCTCACGCAGCACTCTCTATTTCCATAAACCTTCATCTCCCAGGTGATATGCAAGTTGGAAAAACATATAGCCTTCGCGAGTGGTTCCGGATCCTTTTCTACAACAGTACAACCCGCATCGAAATGACATCCAACCCAAAGCACTGCTCAACAAGAGCCATGACGAACGACAATCCGTGTTTATTTCGAGCATCATACGAGTAGCAACTGTGATTTTAAATCCTTGTCTATGTTGAAATAAGTTCAATAAATTTGAATCACAGCTTTGCTACACACAAATTACCCATTCACCCTTCTACAATCATGCATATATCAATATTTTGAACCTACCCCTGCTTTTCCACTTCACAAAGCATCATCAAATAAACGCCTAGAAAAACCAAGTTCGGGCAACAGCCAACCCTTGCGGTCTCGGATTGTTTTCCCCTTGCCCGAAGCTTGCTGTTCATGCAGGCGCAGGGCTTTGCACCTGGCATTTGGGTGGTACAAGGGGTTTCTGTGGCAACAATCATCTTTATCTGGGCCACTGAAGCCATCAGCAACACCAAAATGTTTTGCTCCGAAGGGCACAGCATGCGACAACCTTTTTAAGATCCCATGATATGCTTTAATGCAATTTAACAATCCTTAACATAAAAAGGCCTTCCAAGGATCAATTCGATCAATTGATCTCCATGGATCTCCAATCATCTCGTGATCATCCCCTCCCATCAGCCCGAGGCCTTGCCACCTTTTGGACGCATGGCCACCACCACGGAGTGACCCGTCTCTGGCAACGTGGTTTTCAACAACTTCTGCGCCTGTGAGGCGTCGAAGCTATCCAGCATCTCCTGGTGGAAATGCAATCAGAAGCATCTGGAATTTTACAGGGCAGTGTTCATTAAAAAGGTCCTTACCACTTACCAGCATCTAGTTTGAATGATGTATAATCAAAATAACATAAGATATAAGGCTCTTACATAATCTGCATATCATATATATATATCACATGTTCACATGACACATTAATACACATTATGGACATGGTCAAAGTCTTTCAAAAACATGCAACCATACATCTGATACTCCAAAGGCATCTGCTATGGCCAGGCCAGATCATCTCTTTTGGTTTGCGAGTTCTTTCAAGTTTATTCCAATCAGCAATTATTTGCCCTGAACATCAAACTCACCACAAACTCTTTTACGATGTCAATAGGAAGACAAAAAGAGTGACTCAAACTTCCTACCTGCGTACAAAGACTTGAATACAGAATTACAGAATACGTTAAAACCTTTGACTTGCTCGCTCTGAGCTGAAGAGCACATTATTGTTTTCCGATTCTTCTTTCCCACAATTTGTGATTGTTGCTGATGCTGTGTTGCGTCGCTGCTGTTGCTTTTGTCGATGCCTTTGCTGATGGTGTGATACAGATATGTCACAACTTGTCTGCATGAGTCCTTCCGCACTTTCCACCACAAGGACATGGTGCTTCCAACATCGGGTTGGGCAACGAAACAGCGCGAAAAGTATAGGTCCAGGGTTGTTCCAGCCCACCAACCTGGGCAAGAGTGACGAGGAGATCAAAGCATTTAATCGCTGTTTTTGCAACGCTTTGAAGTTCCTGACAACTATACAACTGCTCATGTTCATTCATTTTCGGGTTCAGGAAAGGCTACAGCAGCCTTCCATTTTTGCGCTTCACTGGCCCCATGGCTTCTGATGATGGATTTTGCCGGGGCACCGTTGGTGTGGATCATTTCTTCGAACTCCCGGCGGTCCTGATGCCACACGAGCTTTCCCACAAAACAGTGACTTGGGTACGAAGTTCAATAGGCTCAATAGGCCAACAAACCAGGAACATCACACAAAATACTCAAAATGTATGGTGATCATGAATTGGTATCAGTATCTGTATCCTTACTAGCAATGCAGCCCCACAGTACATGCCATCAATCGATACTGGGCACATTCTTGGCAAGCTTTGGTAGATGATTGTTTTCATCAAACGTAGTGGAGAAAGCAAGAGCTGTGAACCAGGCCAAATATGGGCCTGATTGGACATTAGAAGTATTCGATCTTGAATGATATCGCGGTTGGGGCCAGAATCAGGAAACAAGTCTGCCAAGCAGCTACATACTCGTCAGCGCTCAATGTGGCTTGCTTTTTGTAGGCAACTAACTCTGCGTTGTGATCCAGCCAAATCAATCCGGCAGTATGATACTAGTACGATAGGCACATATCATTACTTGTATTCAAACAGATTCCATTGAAGGGTGTTAGGCTGTGGTTTAATTCATTTCAATTCACTAGCCTTCTATGTTTGAGGGAAATTTGGTACTGCTTTTGGTCTTGGTTCCTGCTCTACTGCAGCAGAGACGTTCTCGTCTGTGAAGGCTGCTGATCCATCGCGCAAGCGCTGGAGCTCCTCAGCAAGGCTGTGAATGATAAAATTGGAGGGTCAAAACTACAGATAAATCATTAAATCTTAAATCACTCTAAATCATTGAACTGATAGCCTGAAACGGATCCTAAAACTTGCAGTGGCTCACAGTACAGTCCAAGGAACTTCACGAGTGGCCGCCACTAATTCATCACACTCTGAAGGGTCGCATTCAAATCTCACACCTTAGACTCTGTGCGCTGATGGGAAGGGATTTATGGAAGGCAACATTCAAACAAGACCGCTCAAAAAGGAACCTTCATTCGTTGCAATAAGAATGTTCGTACAGAAACTCTCTCTTGGTGGGGCATAACGACCTCCAATAGTGATCAATAATGCATAATCATGCAGATGAGTGAGTAGTTTACAGGGATGTTGTAGATACGATTGTACACTTAGTTACACATTGTGGAAGAGAGATGTGGAAGCCACAACACGAACAAAGCCCGTTCACATGACCGACACCTCTGTCCTGTCCGTGCCCAGCAAGATTGATATGATCAGAGAACGGCGCACTTAGGTCATGACTGAGACTGCCACGCCTTGCGCGGCCCATTTTGGGTGGCGACAAACCTGTGTCAGTACCCACAGACACCGAATAGACCTGGCAGTGGAAGGCGTTCCAAGGCTCTTCTAGGGCAAGTTTATTGGCCAAATACATACGAATACATAGATATGGAGTGGAAATGGTCGCGTCATGAGTCATAAATTTTGGTCTGTGCGGTCTGCCGGATTTCAGCGATGCACTTAACGTGCCAGCCCGATATCTAAAACAACAGGGGAAACAAACTGCAACTCAAGAAATAATGACCAGGCTTTGTGGGACTCACTAGGGCATGAGAGCTACGAGTACCCAGGAAGATGGGCCAGCATGGGGTACATACTAAAAGACAAACTGCCTTTCCTTCTCGTAGGCGCTTGAAGTCCCCTTAGACTGGTTGGAGGTTTTCTGAAGTCCACGAGATCCAGGATCCAATGATTTGAAGACTTCTCCAAAACACTCTCAGCCTCAAAGGTTTGAATCACAGTTCCAACATGTTCCAAATCATGACACAATGTTAGGAACTTTCACAAAAGCAGCGGCATCAAAGAGTCTTGAGCAAACTTGGCAGATACTCGCCAAGTCACATTTTACAGCAACCCAACTTTCCAATCCAAGTTCAGCTTCTCCGCACCTGGCCCCGTTTAAAACGTAAGACTTCCACAAGACGGGTCTCCAGTAATCGCACCAGCAGCCTTGGTGGGTGGCACCCACTGGCTCCATGTAGGTAAGAGATGGTAAGAGAACATCGTGAATCAATGGCATAGAGATGCATGGCATTAGAGTACTTCGATTCAATTGCCCCTTTCAAGAAATTAGAAAAAAACATGCCCGTGAATTTCGGGATCTACTTAGTACGTTTTGGTAAGACTCGTCCAGAGACCTCGAAAATTGGCTTTGCCCTTGGCTTATATGATTATATGAAATTATGTGATATATTTTTGTTGCACTGATTATATCACCCTGGCGCACACAAGCACACCACACCCCAATGCTGAGAACGTGCTGAGACATCGAGACACTGCAACTGCATCAATTCCTGCAACTCCTCGCGACACTTGTCCAACGACTCCGACGAGGAGGATGCAGACATCTGCAGCGGAAAACACAGCACTGTGCTGCCCTTGGCTGGACCGGAAAAATATGGAAAAATGCCAAGGCAGCATGGAAAAACAAGTAGGAACAAGGATGAATAAAGTAAGTAGAATCACAAGATACTACAAGATACTACAAGTATCTACAAGTCTAGAAAGTATGGTATCAACGTGTCTAATAAAGCATAATGGAGCTGTAGTATAGACATGTAAAGTGTACATATCATGTAAGAACTGCATCTGACCGCTATGTATCTTGATCAGCCCGGGATCACGACAATTACAACTCCGCTTGCTTGACCCAAACAATTCCAATTCAGCCATGGGGGTACTTGTTTCATCCTCATCCGGAGCCAGCCAATGAAATCAGGGGTGGTAGTGGTAGTGGTAGCAGTAGCAGTAGCAGTAGCAGTAGCAGTAGGAGTAGTAGCAGAAGAAGAAGAAGAAGAAGGCAATCACCGGCTATTTTGTTTTGCAATTTGCATTTGGTACAGAGCATGTCAAAATCAAAGCAATCCATTCATCTGTGTGAGTCAACCTATACAGCAGACAAGTATCCTTTGGCTCGACCATCCGAAGATGCACATCGTCCCACACGGACTTTTCTGGAAAATGGATGTCCTGCAAACAAGAACACGGCAGCTCGAACCAAGCTGTCACCCGTGGTGATCGATGGCTAGTTGATGCGCAAACCATTCATGTTCAACCATGATATAGTGTAGGTTTGGGAAATGCTGTGCACCTTCAGAGAACCAAGGGCTTACATTTGTTGGATGCCTTCGGTCCATCCAGAAATCAGGTCTGGGCCCTTCACCATCAGCAACAAAATACGACCAAATCAGGTATGAAATGGATTGAAATGGTATAAAATCACTCCAAACCACTAGATACAAGTTCATGTCAATACAATTGGAACTGAGAACCTCATTAACCCGTGACACTTGTGACATTCACAACTGATGTCTGTCCAGTGGGGTCACAGCTTCGCGCATCGCCAAATCGTCTTTTCTCTCGTTGGAGCCGTCCCTTGGGGTGGAGGCCAAGTGCCCGGTGTCGGCCGCGTGAAGCTAAGCATTCCAGGATTTGTGTTCTTGCAAAGTTCAAGAGAACTTAAGTGAAAATGAAATCCCTTCAATTCGATAATTAGATCTCATGATCAACATGATCAAACTAAGGAGAAAGTCTGCTAAGGTCAAAGAACATTCTCTGTAATCACAAGCGCAACAACAAATCTACCTCACTACCCGGAGAGGTACCAATCCACAATAATCTGCAAGTGTTCGCTCATGGTAACAGGGATTCTTGCAGTTGTTCTCTACGAAGCACACGTCAGACTTTTAGTGTATCATTTGGAATGGAGCTTCCAAAATCATTCATATTTTTCTCTCCAATTCTCTCTTCCAATGGTTTGTGGCACCAAGCTCAAACGTTTGGGCCGAGCTTCTGGTTTGGTATCGAGCCCAAAAAGGTTTCCAGCAGCGTCATGAATTTTTCCTGCGGTGGCAAGGATCATGGAGTGAGTGAAAAAAGATTCACCTCAATATTGCTTCTGAATTAGTCGAATAGAGTCTGCTCTTTTTGTTGTGGAACCATTCCCACTTCTGAACCAACATTTGACATAATTCACTGAAATGCTTAATCACTAGCTCTCCTGAAGCCTGTGTCTAGATGATGCTCAACAGCTTGTTGATGAGTGCTCATATGATCTCTGATATCTAACCTTCTGCTGCACGTTATTGCTAGACGCTTCTCAGAAAGGTCCCAGCACGCCATTATCATAGGTCCCATGGCAGTTGCGGTTATAATTTCCGGGATAGGCCGGATATGCCACATACACAGGGAACGAACCTGGATGGTGGTTTTACAAAGGGTGCGGACTTGTTTTGGGATTTTTTTTCTTTTTTGGGGGGCTTTTGTCTGTGGGCTTTGTGCCTGCTTTCTTTCCAGCTCACGTGGTGTGGTTGGGTGGTGTTTTTGTGGTGGTGTGGTGTGTGTGTGGTGTTTTGTGTGTTTTTGTGGTGGTGTTTGGTGGTGGTGTTTTTGTGGTGGTGTTTTTGTGGTGGTGTGGTGGTGTTTTTGTGTTTTTGTGGTGGTGTTTTGGTGGTGTTTTTGTGGTGTTTTTGTGGTGGTGTTTTAGTGGTGCTGTTCTTGTTGTGGTGTTTTTGTGGTGGTGTGGTGGTGTTTTTGTGGTGTTCCTTGTGGTCTTGTTTTTGTGGCTGGTGTTCTTGTGGTGGTGCTTTTGTTGTGGTGTGGTGGTGATTTTGTGGTGTTTTTGTGGTGTTTTTGTGGTGTTTTTGTGTTGGTGTGATGGTGTTTTTGTGTTGGTGTGTTGGTGCGTGCTATGGGGCCTACTTTAAAATTAAAAAAAGCTGGAGGGGGGTTGGGGGGGAGGGCGCAGCGCCTCCCCCCCAATGCACTCATTGCAAGGAATGCATTGCAGGTGTTGACTTGGTTGTTGTTGTTGTTGTTGTTGTGGTTGTCGAGTACACTAGTACTACTACTAGACCAGAGGACCAGGGGACCAGAGGACAGGAGGACCGGGGAACCAGGGGACCAGAGGACCGGAGGATTAGGGGACCAGGGGACTGGAGGACCAGGGGACCAGAGGACAGGAGGACCGGGGGACCAGGACCAGAGGACCGGCAAACCAGGGGACCGGAGCCAGGGGACCAGAGGAGCCAAAAAAAAAAAAATGCCCAAAAAAAAAAAAATCCCCAAAAAAATACCTCCCCTTTTACAAACAAGATCTACCATATCAATCAAACAGTCTGTTAAATTTGTTGGTATCTGCTACATTATAGCACTGCATTGACCCAAACATGTTCCAACTATTTGACACTTCTGAGCATGTGGTATGTCACAGTGTAGAGTTGAAGCGATAATACTCCATGCAGCCGCTCCTTCTTGGGCAGCTTTCCAGCGAAGACAAAGGTCCATTCGCGAGGTTGGCTGGCACGTTGATTGAAGATCTGCACGGGTTCCAAGAAACATTCTGCTGATCCAAACCATTGTCAAATCCACTACGTACGCACAACATCACCCTCTCCTGAGCGGCAGTTTTGAAGTTCAGTCTCAAGATCCTCCAAAGACTTGGCAACCAGGTGTACCTGAGCTTCCGAAAACAACTGCAACAAGAGAGCTGTGATTGCTGCTCCCACTGAAGATCTAAGATCTAAGTCTGTGACTCTAGTCCTTTACATCTCAGTTGACAAAACCAAAGCGCCGGCAAGGTTGCGTAATCACTTATTTACTAGTAAAAACATTTGAAACCGGCCACACACCGCACCTCAACAGCAAATAAAATTTCCAAGACATGAAGTTTCTGCCAGAGTGACGGGTGATTGCCTGTCACAGCACTTTGCACGCGGCGTCGGAATTGGCCTGACAGGTGAAGTTTTCCCGAGATCTGGGGAACTATTCCGGTAATCTCTAACCTGATTGAGATCACTCAATCCTCAGTGAAGAAGGCTTGTATTCTACTGCCCTGGAGTAACCCAGGGTATGTAGCCCCTTGGCTGCAGAGATGTGAAAGTTGCCCAAGAAAATGCTGATTCGCAGTCAATTGGTACATAACGATAGGGCCGATAAGCGATAGGATAGTAGCAAACTTGTGATCGGTCTTGACTTTGCTGCCACACGGATATTGATCATGATGATGGTGTGGATGTGTTTTCATGATTTCGATGTTTGGGCTCATCTTTCGCTCTTGTAGGACCCTTCCAGTCCAGCAGTAGTTGTGCATAATAACATAGACAAACCCCGCGGATCGGATGCGTCTTTTGCCGAGATACTTTGGGGGTCACGGTCCTCTGCCAGGCGCCAAGCGAGGAGCCCCAATTTGACCAGGCTCAGCCTGATGTGGCTTTCATGTGTCATGCACGTTCATGCACGCTTCTTCTAATGTTAAGCTACGTCCATCCATGAAAAACCCAAACCCAAATGATCTTGAGTATCCACATGTAGCAGACTCACCAACATGCCTTCCAGCACTGCCGGAACTTGGAACCGGCCGCACAAAGAGCAAAGCTACAAGCATCAGTAGAACCTCACTTTGCTGAAGTGTTGAACTCATGGCATCTAGCTCACGGAGCAGTCTAACGAGTCTAAGATCAGCAGGAATAACTTCTTGGATCAGTGTTCCAGAATGGCTTTATGTTTACTGGGATCCAATGTACTCGATGTCATGAAGGCATGTCTTCCAGTGGCAAGTACATACAAGAACAACAATCGGATTCTGACAACAACATGTCCCACTATCCCACTTTCTTCCAGAAATTGAGATGAAGCCAGCCATTTCAAACATCTCAAGGACATGAATGTTTTCTTGGGCTTCAGAATCAGCAAACAGTTGCTGTCAAATCATAGTTGTATGAAACAACTTCCCATGCACTTGACCATCCGAGAACATACTGAGTTCCCGGACTTCAAAATCTGCGGGAGAAGAAGATGCATCCAATGATGTGGTGTAGGCCTTTTTTGGCTGCACGTGGCCGGTGTCCGATGTTGGCCTAAAATCTGACAGAACCCGCAGGCTGTCCCATACATCCTACGGATCTTGAAAGATGCCCTAGCAAACGTTCAATTCTAATAGGATTCGAGTCCAAACAGACTTTGAAATAGGGATTGAGCAGAACCATTGACATTTCAGTGTAGGCCACTGGCTATATAGATCAAATCCCGATTTCCAGTGCTTCAGTGCACGTTTATATGGGCTAATCGAAGGAACCAGGCAGAAAATTGATTTTGTTTCTTGGTTGAATCGCCTGATGTTGGCACACATCCAAAAGAATAAGCATTTGCAAATGCTGGATTTTCGATTGCCGCATTTGGTGCCTGAAGGGGATCTACCTTCACAACATATAACCTGCTAATATCAGTTGCAACCCTTCATCCCATTTCGTAGTTCCCATCTGCTGCCTCCATTGTCGGAGGACTTGGGTCGACACGTTTGCCTTCAAGGCACTCCTCAACCAATCAGGTCACCGTGCGGAAGTCCAGCACCCATTGAAGGTGCAAATCCTATCTTGGAGAGGAAACCACCTATTACGAGGCGAGATATCATGAGATCACATTCTGCTTGCTACAAGTAGTACAGTTATTCACAAAGGCCGCAGGACATCCATGTTTTTGCCGTTGAGATCACGGTCGTTTTGTTCTCCATCTAATGCATGCTGTTGTTGATAGCCTTACCAAAAGCCATGCAGAAAAAGACATGTCCTGCAAGGACTCCGCGGGCAAGCCGCAAATACCCAGCATCATAGCCTGATGGTGGCAGGTGACGTGCTTTTGGGGGGTGAAGAGGGCGAAGAGGAAAGAACAAACAAAATCTAAAATGCAAGTTAAGATTTTGATGTCAAATATGCAAATTTGGGGCAGAATTGAAATAGTTCGTGCCCAGATCAGTTGGAGTTGGTATCCCTGTATTCCCCTTGAAATCGACCAGGAAAACGTCCGAGCTTTCTTGGAAGGATATTGCTGAGGAATGCAGTCAGCATCCAAGAATCAACGATTCAACGCGACTTAGTCATCTCCTTTCCACTTCCTTTGCCAAACATTCATCCATCGTTCACAGGGGTCTCCATGCCCAGGCAGTACCCAGCACCCACACCCACCATGTGAGGACAACCAAGAGACACACATCTGATTCACCTGAGCTTCACAACTGATGCCTGTCATCGAAAGGCATGGGATATGGCAACAGGATCATGCATCGGTTGAAGTTTGGAGAAGCAGCCAATCACGATAATCAATGCACTGCCGGAAGATTTAAGTCAAACTTCATCATCCAGCATGCAGTAGCGAGTAGAGAACAGACATGAGCACAGCACAGTATAATCCATGGATGTATATCCACCAAACCTGTGGGTGTAAAAGCGAGTATTGCCAGTATGGGTGCCCATGTAGTTACACCCTGACAGGTTGATACAAGAACTTTAGCTGCAAGTTTTGTCAGACAATGGAACAGGTCACTAGTGAAGTGGAGCGCTGGACGCATCGCGGCAGTCCAAAGACAACTTGAAACATGAATCATATCCAAATCAAAAAGCATCTTTTGCTCACATAAGGCTTCCTTACAACATGATGCTGCAAATCCCCAAATCTTCAACGATGTTTTCAAGAAGCTTGAGTTCTGTAACGCACAATCTTCCTGCCTCCACCAAACATCCCAGACTCCTCCATGTGGCTTTGAATGGCATGATACTTCAGGATGGGTCTCAAACATTCTCAAACAAGGTAGTGCTCACTATTATCAAAAGGGTGTCCAACCCAGAACTCCAATGGCCATCTCTCTAGTTCTATGGAGACCAGAAATAAAACTGTCACTCATCTTCATGACTGGATCGTGGACACGGCCAAACGTATGAAACCAAAAAATACAGTACCCTCGTGCGATGACTTGCCTTCATCATCATCATCATCATCATCATCCTCGTCGTCATCATCATCATCATCAATCATCATAATCATAGTATATCAAGTAAACTGCTCAGCACTATATATATATGCACGTTCCTCTCTTTTTTTGGAATGAGCCGCCTTCCAATCTTGGTTGCCACCTTGCCCGTTTTGGGTGGGTGGGTGTGGACCTGTTTTTGATCCCACCTGCGGTCACTAACATATATAACATCCCCGTTCCACTTCGCTCCACTCAGATTGATATATATGCACGTTCCTCTCTTTTTTTGGAATGAGCCGCCTTCCAATCTTGGTTGCCACCTTGCCCCCTTTAGAGCTACCAAGGTTGGGTCATTCTCAACTTCTCTTCAGCAGGTGTCTTCTGGGTGGCACCTCCCTCCTTCTTTGATGTCTTCTTCATCCTTATCTCTTCATCCAACTGGCCGGCGACTTCTGCCAATCTAGGAATGACTTTGAAGCCCATCTCCTCAAGATCGACTTCTATCCTCTTCGCCGGATCGAACCGGTCAAACCTCTCCTTGCTCAAGTCATCTGCTTCCTCATTCTGCTCTCGCGGGATCCATTGCAAACTGAGGTTGGCCTTTAGGGAAGCCAGCTGATAGGCGAGCTCCATCAACACCAGGCTGACCGGAAACTTCGTGGTCAGGAATTTGTCCACCACAAACGTGTTGGACGAGTTGTCGGTGAAGCCACTGATCGTGAATCGACCATCTGCACCTCTCCATCCTGCCTCCTTGCCAAAGACTACCACGGCAACCGTCACTGCGAGTAGCTCTGCCGCTGCAATCGTCCGGAACGGTTCACCCTTAAGATACAGCCAAGGGCATACCTTCCGAGTAACCTTTACCGAAAACCATCTAGCTTCTGGCCTCTTTCCGCCATACACGGTCTGCTGCAGCATCGATGCGAAACACCTCTCCTGCCACTCGAGGGGGAGCTCTAAGTTCTCGAATGGGCTCTGCTTTTACCCAATCTGCAAAGAACTGGATGGCTATCTTCACCGCCAAGTGTAGTTCCACATAGGATGATCCCCCTACCCTCGAGGCCATCAGCTCAGAAGGATCCCAAGACAGTTCCTGTGCAAGAGCTTCAAGGGCTGAAGAATGCAATTCTACAAGCTGAAGGAGACAGAGACACCGGCCAAGGTGTCATTGGAGGACGTCTTTGAGCAGGTGGACGCTGGGGAGCTGAGACCCATGGCGTTGCGACACTTTGGAAGCAAGGCTGATGATGAAGAGGCTGAGATAGGAAACCTCCAGTTGGGGAAGGCTGGACAGGTGAAGATTAGGAAGAGCAGAGTTGAGACAACGGCGCCGAGGACATGAGATCGAAGGTGGTT